>JAZAYU010001613.1:0-18686 GCA_038501625.1 Corbicula japonica | reverse complement strand
AAAAAAGCGAACAGTTTAAATCCTAATCAGATCGCACAGATGTGCCAGCTGATATGGATCTAAACTGTTCGCCCAAGCTATGAAGGTATATCTATGGAGTAAAGGGTTAACAGAAGCCTTCATCCAGATAATACATGGAAACCCTTATTTCCACTATCATTTAGACAAGATGAAGGTCTTTGCGAGTGAACCAAGTTCTTTTGCTTTTTCGTAAATGGATACATGTATGAGAATCATGGCACTGGTTATTCTCAATAAGCAAAATCGCTTCGCTGGTTTTCTGTACTTTCAGTACTTTGATTATATATTTATTCGTAAATTGTTATATTTTTAAAGACTTCGTTTGTTGGTAGCAGATTATTTGAAGTTCTAGTATTTGGTCCTCATTCCCAATCCATAAACTGCAGGTAAAAATCAATGTTGTATAAATATTTAATTAAGGTTTTTCTCTCTTTTGTAATTACCGAATTCCAGTTTCCTGGACATATACAGTTGTTCAGGTAGTAGCGGATAGCTAAGCAGATTACGGCTCGCCGGGTCTTTAAAAGTAAAAATTCTACAAACTTATCAATATCATTCAACAGACAAAAGTGTTCTCTCTTAAAATTTATCATTCTTTTAAAACTTTTGTGACAACTTTCCTGCTCGTGGTTTTGTATATGATATACATGGATTTAGGCAGTAGCGGATTGCTTCGGGGAGTATGGGATAGTAGTGTAAGTCACTGACGGGTCTTCATAAACCAATCCAAAAATTGTATTTTATTTTGACATGTACTGAAACATGTTCAGGGGTTTATCCAATAAAAATCAATAACATCTGAATTTGAATCATTGATTAAACCGGGAAAACGCTGCTAACTGTAATAGAAGAAAATCATGATACAATAGTTCATAAAAAATTAACACAGACAAATGAATTGCATTTTAAAATAATACTGATCACAGACGGGGTTTTAGTAATACTTAAAACCAATCACAGAGAAATCAAATGGAATATATAGTATTATCATATCAAAAAGCATAAATACTTAGTAAAATATCTTTATTTACTGGCGGTAACTAAACATGGTGGCCAGGAAAACTAGGATTTTTTCTTACACAGTTCATTCATTACGTACATGTATGCGAGTTCTCAAACAAAAAAAAAAGAACAGTGAAATGAAAGACCTCTCCAAAATGGAAGGCTGTGGAGACATATTCTATTCGAAAACTGGCCAGATTGAAAAAGAAATGGAGAAGTCAATGACTAAACCATCGGCACACCTGACTTAGGTGTTCTTATAAAAGCACGGTCAGAATTTCCTCAGGCTCACCCATTCATTGATACATAAATATCTACAGTTACAGTTTATTCACTACATTGCGTTCTACTAGTTCAATTGTTAATCTTCAGAACACATCATACCTAACTTTCAACTCGCCTCTGACAGCGATTTGACAGATCAAGTTGTTTTGGAGACGATCCCCTTGAGTAGCATACATATGCAATCCGTTACTGACTAAGTGCATGGTAGTTATTTGTATCTCTGTTTGGTGACAATTTGCAGGTTTATAAACAAATTTTTTTTTAGTGATAAAAGGTTTATTTATACACCAAACCAAACCATATTCTTTGAAAGTTTACAGGCTTTTGATATAAAACTTTATGTTTATTGTTCTTTTCATAAAGTAAAAACACGGTGTAGGTATCGACTTCCGATTGCCTCGTTCTACTTCGTTTAAGATAAACTCTCATTGCAAAATTAGAAATCATAACAAAATACATGAAAGTGAAGGTTAGAATTCACTCTTTCTGTTGGTATAATTGTTAATTATTCTAATTGTATAAATAAAGAAAATGACCAAGAAAAGAAACGGACTATCCGCTATACCCCCAAATCCGCTACTGCCTGAACAAATGTAGAATTATAGATCTGTAAGTTTCACAAACTTAGTCAAAACTTTGCAGCTCTGAATAATTATTTGGCCTTTTTGTCACATGATTTGTGCGTGCATCATTTTTTTTTTTTGGGGGGGGGGGGGGGCTGATATTTTTTCATGTAGTTTCTAACAATACTTCTAATCATTGGAGAGGTCATCAGACCTCTCCACAGTGTTGAGGTTAGTGGCAGGTGGAATCCATTTTTGCGTATCGAAATAGAAATTGAAATTCAATATATCATGCTGAATCGTTTGGAACCAGTCTACAAAAATCTTAATGCGCATGCACAGTTGTAAAACCCGGATCCAGAGAAACGAAAACTAATACCACGAACATTGTAAATATTTTCGTCTAGATGACCTTTGCAATCTGCATATTATAAATAGATGTGACGAGTCCATTCTACACGTCTGGGGAGGGAAGAATAACAAGACATAAGTCTTTGGTGAAAAGGAGAGTCAAATCGGCAGTTTAAGAATCAAGATTTGTTATTCTACTATTTATCACTATTTCAACACTTATTTTTTTCGTTGACTATAAAAATATACAAGCTTTTGGACGTCTTAAAAAATCTTTTCCCTTTATAAAAAATTAAACGGTTCGTGTCTTTCGTTACACCGAGACACGCCATTTTCCCGCTGAAACTGGAAGTTGTGTGGAAGACGAAGTTTATCTGGTAAGACAAATTATTTTTACTTGCTTATTCCTGTTAGTCATGTTGGTTATTTAATATTGTTGCTGCAGTAAAATAAGAGCCCAATTATATAAACGTATTGTAGTCGCGTTTTCTGTTTATGCGTCTGATGCAACCAAACAAGATTCGTTCCTGGAACTCTCGTACACATTTATTCTATTGAAATGTGCAACTTCACTGAACCAAACTTTTATTACTCTTCTAAATCGTGCTAGAATTGGTGCTTTAAATCAGAATGATATTAATATATTAAAGTCACGGTTAGTAACTAACACAGAACTACATGTATCACCTCAAAGTACTACATTACATTTGTTTCCAAAGATTGAATCTATAAGACATATAAATGAAGCTATGTTGAAAGCATTAGGTAGTGACCTTATCATTGCAGAGGCTATGCATTATTATTCAAATAATGATGTATGTCCTTATGAGCCATTTGATGCAAACAATATTCCTCAGGATGACAGAGATGCTGGAGGCCTGCCAAATACATTGAGTCTAACTATTGGCTGTAGAGTTATGCTGTTAAGAAATCTTTACACCAATGAAGGCCTTGTAAATGGTGCTCTGGGAAAAGTTCACCATGTTGACATCTGTCCACAAACAAATGTACCATTGAAAGTTTATATACAGTTTGATGATATCAGAATTGGTTCTTCATTGCAGCAATCTGCCTGTAATAATGCTATTCTAATTGAACCAATAAATCAAGAATTTTACTATAAAGGTCGTTGCATTATTCGCCGCCAGTTTCCAGTTATTCTTGCATGGGCTGTTACAATTCATAAATCGCAGGGTGCGTCATTAGATGCAGTTTATTGTAGCCTTGGTTCAGACATTTTTGAACATGGTATGTCGTATGTAGCACTTAGCCGTGTTCGAACACTTGAAGGCTTGCATATATATGCATTTGCACCAACTAAGGTTACAGCTAATCCAAAAGTGCTTGCATTTCATCAGAAACTTCAAAACCAGTGTAAAAAAAAGTAACACAAATCACAACCTTATACAAGTAATAGTCCAAATATATCATAATCTAGATCATTGACAGCTTTGTGATGGTAAATAATTTACTTGTAGTACACATTTGTCTGCAACTGCTATTGGGCATCTGCTCATTTTTAAATTTCACAAGTCAAAAATACAATATTTGGATGATTTTTTTTCTTCTTAAAAACATTACGCCTTTTTGTGTATGTATGGATATAAAATTAACGCTTCCATTTACAGGAAAAAAGTGAAGTTCGCAAAAAAAGGAAAATCTGTGCAACATTTCTGCATTAAATGGCAATAAAAATCAAAATTCTTAAACCAATCCTGCATTGCAGTACGCACTACAAACAAGCACCATAATTCACTCTGTCATACCACTGAGTAAAATATTTCTTACATGATAATGTGAATAGCATGTAACAAAAGCTTCAATGATTTACACAAAGCTGTCTTCTAATTAGAAACTGTATTATTTGTATGTGTATTGCATATGCTAAATATCTTATTTGCAAGAACCATGAATATTTTTTCAAATATCTAAAGTTGAGATCATTTCATTTGTTTTTAAAAAACGATGCATAACATTTTATCTGTTAACTTCTGTACCTATTAACTAGCTTGCTTTTTCCAGGATGTTGACTTTGAAACAAGTGCTTGAGTTGCCAGATAATTCAAATGCAAGTGTAGAAGTAAAAGTAATAGACTGCAGAGAAGCTTGCCAAGAATCAACAAACAAAAAAAAGTACTTTGAAGCCATCATTGCTGACAAAACTGGCTCTGCAAACATAAAAGTGTTTCAGGAAAACCAACATGAAAAGTTCATGCAAAAACCAAGTCTGCTCCTACAAGACATTATTAAGAAGACAGACTCCTTCATCTTCACTGTCAAGAGTAAGGCACCCTACTGTGCTCCTGTTCCTGTTGATCTAAATCCCACAGCACTGTGTGTCTCGGCAGCTGCCAAAACTGGTACAGTGGAAGAAGTGCTAAAATCACCTTCAAAAATGGATATGGTGTGCAGAGTAATACAGGTAAATTCATTGTGATGAAGTTAATCAAATTTTATAAGACATTTTCTTCTTTTTTTCATACAAAAATTTAGTCAGGTATTGCCAAGAAATTCAAACAGTAATCATCAAACATGTAATGTGTCCAGATGTTGATAGTCCTAGAAATTTGGCCTGGCACCGTGGTACAGGTTTTATTCAGGCTTTTGTTTCTGCTTCAATATAAACAGACATCGCAGTTTTCATGCTGAAGACAAATGAAATTGTGAATTTGACAATTATTAAAAACTCTGGTTATTTCAACTGCTATTGATACTCATTTGACATGGGAATGATAGAATTTTCAATCAAATCCTTAATACCGCTATTCGTATGGATATGAGATCTGGTACTCACCTTTAATATACATTGTAAATTCATCTGACACTGTATATTTTACAGAGAAACAGCATTGTCATCTCTTCGGTATTAAAATTTAATAATGTTAACTTGAGATTTTTAATTCATAACAAACTGAAGCTGTGACAATAGCATTGTCTGACAAAATTTTGCATCAGTTCTTGAATTGTTAAGCCATTTTTGATCACACTGTCCTTATAATGGCCTATGAAAAATGGCTTATAACAGAAAATCTTTGCCAATTCCAATCTTATATTCAACTACACAATGAGTGATTTCAATACAGTTGTTTTCATACTGTTATACTATATGATTATTGTTTTAACTCTTTGAATAGTCATCTCCTGTCAAGACCAGAATCAGTGGACACACAGGGATACCCTTAAAGCTGAAGCATCTGTTGGTTAAAGACAACAGTGGGACAGCAAAAGTGGCACTCTGGGAAAAAGCTGCTGAAGAAGAATATGAAGAAAACTCCGTTATCAAAATAAAACATGTTCGAGGAACAACCTTCAACAAAATGCATTTGATAGGGACTACAAACACATCTACTGTTGAGGTAAATGTACTTGAAGCTCATCTTTTGGGAGGAAAAAGGAAAAAAAGTGGATTAAAAGTTGTCACTTTCTCAATATTTCAAGACTGTAAGATCATTACACTCATTTCATTAAACAGTCACTTGAATGATACACTGCATAATTGGTCACATGAATCTTTCACACTTAATTGATATTGTTTTGACTTGATGTACATGATCACCAGTTTGTGTTGCAAACTGTCTTTAGACATGTTTTGTAACTACTCAAGCAATTGTTATTTGTCTTACCCTGAAGATTCCACTGGGTCATGTTTACAACCCCATGTGTATCTATCTATCTTCTATTTTATACCTTCCTGTTACATGTAAGTTGCTGACTCATAATATCCAATTTTTTCATTATGTTTTTATTATAATAGAAAGTTCAAAAAATGTACATTATGTTTTCACTAAAATGTGACATTGATGCAGACTAGCATCAAAACATGCTGTGAAAACACTACACAGTTGTGAAAATAGAACATCTTTTTAACCCTAAATGGAAATAACATGCAGGCAATGGGATGAGATACATTTTCAAAAATTCAACTTCTCATAATTTCATTTCAGTTCCTTTCAGACAGTCATGACATCCCTGAAATAACCGAAGAGGACAAACGACAACTCTGCGCAGATGCAGACTTCACAGAATCTGTGCGCTTCACAGGAATAGTGAAAGCGTTTGACAATATTTGCATTTACAGAGTTTGCAACAACCAGAAATGCAACAACAAACAGCTGACGAACAACATTTGTGCCACTTGTGGACAGACGGCTACAGTAGACAGAAAATACCTGAGAACCAACTTAACTGTGGCCAGTACCAGTCTGGATGGACAATTACAAACACTCACAATGTTTTACCCAGAATATTGCACACTCTGTGCTTTTCTTGACAAGAAACCAGAACTTACAAGTCAGCATGTTACCGCCAATCTTTCTGCACTTCTTGGGAAGCAAATTAATTACAGTCTGAGGCAGTCTACCATTGGAAACATTTCAATTAAAAGGGAAAGTGATGATTAATGTCAGAAACTGATGACGAATATAACTGCACCTAATTCTACAAAGGTTTCGTGTCCAAACTCTGAATTATGATATGCATGTTGCTGTTCATTCCATTTGTTTTCACTTACTTTCTGTATTAAGTGACATGTAAGTCAATTTTCGTTAACAGAAGAACTGTTCAATTGATCACCATGTTCAGACATTTTATAAGTATACACATTTACATTATCATTATGCCCCTGAAGGGAAGCATATAGTCATCGCTCTGTCTGTCCCGTCCGTTAGTCTTTCCAGTCTGTCTGTTCGAAAATTTGTGTCTCAGCCATAACTTTACAATGGATTGAGCAAATAAAATCAAATCAAACTTTGCAGTTATGTTGCCTATCATGAAAAAGTGTGTCACATTCAACATTTGTGCCACTTGCTTGAACGTCGGGATCATGCATAGCATTTTCCTGAAATGAGTGTCTCGGCCATAACTATGCATGTCTCAGTCATAACTTTTCAAGAGATTTAGCAGCTGAAATCAAATTTTGCAGATATGTTGCCTGTTACAAGAAGGTGTGTCACTTCAACATTCGTGTCAGTAGCTTTAAGGTCAAGGTGACACTTAGCGTTTTCGTGAAATTCATCTCTCTGCTATAACTGCAATGGCTTCAGCAAATATAATCAAATTTTACAGTCATGTTGCCTATCATAAGAAGGTTAGACGTGTTTAACATTTTATCCTTGGCTTGAAGGTCAAGGTCACTAAAACCATTTTTGGTCAAAAAAATATTACACAAATAAAAATCCTGTATTCAGAAAAATGCAGAATTTGGAGCCCACAAAAAATACTTATACAGTATAACATAAAGTAATAAGAATATTTAGTTTTCAGAGACATTAAAAATTTCAGTTTGAATATTTGCCCATAGATTTAAGACTGAAAGATTTTACCAAAGTCTACTCATAACTACTCTCAGCATCCAATGTACGAAACATAGACACTTATTAACCAGACAACACCTTTCATCACATAAAGTTTTGCATTAAAATATGCCATCTTAAACACATAATGCAAAACTTTCATTACAATAAAAAATTGAAGATCAATTAATCTTCACTTAGTTCTCATGGAACATACACTCAGATGTTGTCAGTTCCTTGTATAATATGTTGTTATTAACCATTGTTGACATGTTTGTCCACCATTTCAGAGACAATTTCTTTTTTTGCAAGGGGGTGGAGGTAAATGATACAGAATTTGATAGTTTGGCAATACAGTTTCATTTTTTCAAATTTTTAATATGTCGTCATATGTAAAATAACTGCAGAACTTACTATTTTCCATAAGATTCAAGTCATATGATATCAAATAATACAGTGGGAAATCAAAATATGTAAGGTTTGTTATTGCAGTAAAAAACCTTTCCATTTCTTTTTTGTTTCCTAAGTATGCGACATTGCAATAAAAGATGCGCTCTGTTAAGCTGTAAACCTTATCTGTTAAACTAATTTTCTTTCTTCATCCTCCGTTGTATGGATGTTCAATTTTCTTTATATATGTGTTCAAAGTCAATTTGAACTTTGTTATATATGTTGTTGTTCATGTTTTATTTGCTATCCCCCGCCTAACTCAGAGGAATATTACTGTAAACCGAATATTGAGCCAACATCTCATGCAAAAGAACCACGTCCATATCTCCAAGGTCAAGGTCACACCGGTCAGAGCTCCAAAATAGGTCTTCATTTTTGTTTCCATTCCATAACCTTGTTTCTTTGGAAATGTTCTTAATTGAATCTTAAAATACTTCTGATGAGAAAGACTTACTGTGTTGTTAGGGACTTAACTCTAACTGAAATATATACAGAATCATGTCCCTTTTCATAATTTTGAAAATTTAAGATGAAATATTTAAAGTTTATATTTTGCAGTCATTGTTATTAAAGGTATAAAACTAAATTTTACCATAATTAATTTTTAATTATCTGTATAAACTATAAAGCTGGTCTTTTTCTTTTAAAAGGTTTCAAATTGAGCTTCAATCAATAGTGCTTTCCTTGGCGGGGGATAAAAATTCAAATTTGCTTGTTTTGACTTTAAATACATTGTTTGTTTAGTTTCATTTGATGACATAAGTCATTTGCTTAACAGAGGAACTGTTATATTGATACAGATGTTTCAACATTTAATAGATGTATGTAAAAAGTGGAGGGAGACATATTGTTTTCAACTCACCTGTCACATAGTAACAAGGTGAGCTTTTGTGGTCGCGTGATGTCTGTCGTTCATCCAATATCCGTCAACACTTCATCTATTTACACACTAGAGATCACCACAATATTGGTCCAATTTTTATGAAACTTGCTCAGAATGTCTATATTAATAATATCTCGGACGAATTCGAATAAGGGTCATCTGGGGTCAAAAATTAGGTCACATGGTCTTAAAATAGAAAAATCTTGTTTATACTCTTAGAGGCTACATTTTCAGTCGAAATATTCTGGAAATCAGTCATACATTGTTTGGACAATTACTAGGTCAAGTATGAATATAGGTCATCTGAGGTCAAAAAGTTGATCACAGGGCCTAAAAGTAGAAAAATCTTGTTTACACTCTAGAGGCTACATTTTCAGTCCAAATATTTTGGAAATGAGTGAGACAGGTTGTTTTGATGATTTTTAGGTCAAGTCTGAATATTGGTGATCTCAGGTGGCGATCCACAGTGTACTTATTGCTTGTTTCTTCTCTTATTTTGTTGTTTTCTTTCTGTTTAAGTTCTTGCTAGTTCTTGTAGTTAAGAGGTTTGTACATTTTGTTCTATAATATTTGAAAACAGCAGCTCTTAAAACTGGAAAACTTTCAAAATGCAGTCTGTTAAAGTAGCTTTCTGGTCTAATATACTGACACTTGTGTTCATATAAAAAACACAATGCAAGTCTGAAACATAACTTAACTCCAAAACTTTTAGCATTCTCAGTCATTTTCATGATTGGTTACATTAAAAATTAAGAGCTGCTGTTTACCACTTGTTGACTTCATTTACCTTTGACTTGAATACATTAGATAGTAGAGATTATAAGTATTAAATTTTTTTTTGTGTTCATTTAAAGGCACAATACCGAATTTGTTGAGTTCAAAATACATGATCTTTTTGATCTTTAGTCTCCCTTCATTTCAAGCAAACTGGCATTGTGTAAACATTAAAGATTTATGCCACATGAATAAAAGGTGACGTAGCCTATTAATATTCCTATACTTTTAAATATAATGTTCACTATCTGTTTTAGTATCTTCCTTGTAAGGTTTTAAGGAGTCTTTATGTATTCCTTCTTGTATCATGAACCGTGTCTGATTTGTTGAAATCTAACAAAGTTCTTATGTCAGTACCAAACACAGTATTGTGCCTTTTAACACACAATGTGTTTTAATCACAGACCCCTCATTTCACATTTGCCCTTTCTTAACACATAATACCAACAATAGTAACCTTGAAGTTTACAAAAAAAGTACTGATTACTTACAAACAATCTGTAGGTTATATTCATAGCACAACAATCGTATCACTTAAACATTTCATATTTTATTTCAGTTGTTTATTTGCTTTATTGATATGTTGTTACCTTTCTTCAGTTTTTCATTTTTGTTAAGAGTATTGTAGTTTGTTATACATATATATAAAAGCAGCACTTCAACTTTAAACCTTTCAGTATATTATCTGGCAACTATTGTTTTCTTTTTATTATTGATTTACAATGCACACCTTGTCTAATCAGTATTACAATCCTATACAAAACCTATAAAAACAAAACACATTTTAATGATGCAGTTTCATTCTGTAAATACTCTAGTCTTTTCCTATTTGATATGTTTTTCAAACAGATGATCATGTTAGAAGACTTAATAAATCTTTAAAATGAAACTTCAACACAATGTCAGATCTCTGTATTTCAAAATACAACTATAAAACATATTCAGCTGTTTTCATGTTTTGTTTTCATTGTGTATCTAACTTCCTTTGAGACATCAGAGAAAAAATGTCTCTGAGACTCACCAAATCTCCCCTCAGGTGTTTCCCCATCTTATTGCAGAAATGATGGTGTACAAACCTGGAAGTCCTACTGATTTATTGGCCTACTAAGATGGCTAACATGTTAGACAAACCTCGTACACAAACAACTGTACTGAGGGTCTTAACACTTTTTGAGTCTGACTCCAATCGCCAATCTCAAAATACCTGCAAATAATTAATCAGTTTGGAGACTGGCTTCAAAATTAACCAATCAAAAGCTACAATCTGCAGATTGGAGACTAGAATAAGACTCCAAATCATTTATGATCTCGGAGCTTTGTTACACTGTAAAACCTGCACTCTGAAATCTCAGCTGGAAATGAAAATTCAATGTCAAAAGGTTTTGAGCCAGTCGACAAAGCTCTTACTGTGCATGCCCGGACGTATAATACGAATAAAAAAAAAAGAAAATTATTACCGTGCCTATTCGTCTGGATGACCTTTGCAGATTGCACACCACTAAATCAATATCTACTGTTCTTCATCATAGCATTAAAGTATATTCCAAGTTTAGCTTAAATTTGTCTATTATTTACAAAACATACTCACAAACCTAACCAAATACGGTTACTTTCGTTTGTTTCTTGTCGCTTTCAAGTTGCGATTCTGACAGTACAACGGTAAAATCGTTATGTAAATTGATTGATACCTTTTCAGTCAAATGATTAAGTCTTTTACGCATCAAACAGAAATAATATAAGAATAGGCAACACAAAACTAAACAAACTTTGGAGAAAAGTGGTCTAGCGTGGAGGAAAGTAATCTAGTGGTAGAACGCCGGACTCTACACCCGGAGGTCCCTGCTTCGAGCCCCACATGGGTGAGACTCAGTCGGAACTTTCCACATTCCACTAATTCGGCGCAAATACTGCCTGTTTCCAGGAAGCAGTCAACAAGCGGGATTAATCTAAGTTGCTAGAACATGTTTCCCAATCGATGTAAAAATAAATAACCTTAAACTAAACTGACAAACAAACTTTATAGGCTGCCAAACTTGCATTGCACGCTGATAGACCTCTCGCATGCTTCTTTTTAAAGAAGCTTACTTGTGTCGTTTAGTTTTAAGACGACAAGTCGACTTCCGTTATTCAGTAATGACCAGATTAAGACGACAAATCGAGTTCTGTTATTACGCCGCGATCAAATTATCATATCATTCTTTATATTGTATGATAACTTAGTGTGATAATGTCGTTCTACAAGCACTAGTGATGTTACGATTGTCGCCGATGATCTAGTAATCGTCGCAGAAGCTTTTAAGTCGGCTACATCGATTCTGACTACAGAGAATCGATTCCACTCGCTAATTCTGTTATTAAACAAAATTCCCTTTGAAGTAAATTTTCTGATGTCTCCGACTGTCAATCGTATATCTTTTCGCGACATAAACGTCCTTGGGTTACGTAACTTTAAAAAGCGAACACAATGCATGATCGGTCCGTGAAACGAATAAGAAAGTCCCGGAAACACATCGTCAAAGGCATGGGTATATTTTGGCGTTTTACATGAAGCCAGAATGTCATTGTTTCGCACCAGTGAAGGAAAACATTGAAACCCCAAGACTGATATGAAGAATCTTTTTCAGAAGAAGCAACAAATTAACCTCACCCACTTAAAGTATAAACGTGTTTGTTTTAACAAGCCATTATAAATAATGGTTATTAAACATTTACTGAAAGAATTAAGATTAGCAAGTATATAATTTGAACATAAAACATTTTCCTGCATTAAAAGAATGGCTTCTTATTTCATAAAAGTTATGATATTCTTTTTATTGTTAGTGATTTGTCATGTACTCCATGTGAAATCAATCAGGTATTTTTTTGATTGCCAACTAAAAAGTTATTTTAGTTTAAATATCTCCTATGGTATTTTTATTATGTTACTTTACTTGCTAAACTTATTTCTTTCAGTATAATACATGTAGTTGATAGAATTAAAAATAAAGATTATTCAAAATAAACCAAATCAAGATCTGCTAGAAATGCCTGTACTAAAAATGATGTGTCCTGCTAAACGTTTTGTTATTCATGGCCATGATGAAAATACTGAAAAAATATCAAACAGCAGTTGTGTAAAAACTCATCACCAAAAATAATAAAATCAATCCTATAATAATATGAGAAGTATTGAGAAACAAAGGTTAGCTTTACTTCCATAGTTTTACTCTATTAAAGTCTATTCAGACGTCTGATTCCCGATTCTACTCGATTAATCGACTCGGATAGATGTTTGAATCGGACCGATTAATCGATTCCGCTTCAGCCATCCGATTCTCATCACTAACAAGCACACATCTTCGCATGAAATGATATCATCAGGGTGTACCATATAGGTTTCCAAAGTTTCTAAATATGAAATTGTGATGATATTGAAAAATATATGTACGGGTTTATAAATTGAAATTTTAATATCCATTGACACATTTATTGTGAAAAAGAATCAAATAAGAATGTCATCACATATCAAAACACAGATTAAAATGAATAAAATCCTTACTTGCTTTCCTAAAATATGATATAAATTTCACAAGATTCATCATGCTGTTCTTGAATAAAATATACCCCATTTGTTTTAAGTGTTATATAGTTACGCAACCGGGCGGAGAGAATAGATTTTGAACATTAATGGGATGGACATAGTCAATTATTTTTGCAGAAGTTGCATTAGAAGAAGATGATACAACAAAGAAATGTGTATAATAAAACTGCATTTTCAAATCAGATGGAGTTAAAACACAATATCTAAAACAAACATCCCATGTTAGATACTATGTTGGCATTTTGAGAACCTGTTTGGCATGTGTCACCCGTCCATCCATTCAAGCAACCACACATGTAGCTTCCAGGAACATTTATACAACTGCCACTGTTCTTGCAAATATTCAAAGGGGTGCATTCGTCTACATCTTCAAATACATAAAAGCAACGCAAATCTTTATACACTGTAATTTATGTGATCGTTCGTAATTTACAAATCATGAAATATATATCATAATAACCTGTTTTTTTTTCAATCATACCAAAGCATATCGTAAGTTAGATCACGTTCGTGGGGTGAGATTACACAATTACAAAGACACAATTACTAATGCAAATGGTTCTCTTCTTATTTGTATTTATCTAAACACATTAAATTCGTGTAATGCGAAAACAGACAGAAAACCTGCTATTGTCAATCGGTTATTGTAATTTGTATTTGAAACTGACGCAACAGAAGAAAAAGCAAAACCTAAGGAAGTACATGTAATACAGGTTGCTCAACCGCCCTTCCTCACAAAAAATCAACAAAACTATGTTTTATAATAATAATAATAATAATAATAATAATAATAATAATAACAAGAAGCGCCACAATGCGACGAAACCAGGTTTTCAACGACCAAGTATTGATGTGACAGGAATTATGAAGAAAAGATGACAGTCAACACAAAATGTACAAATAGAGAAAGTTGATTCAATAGGTAAAAATAAAATATATAGCTATACTTTTTAAGTTTAGCATCAATAGGTCACAGCTTATCAAGTAGTTACATGGAAACTGAATTTCTATTTTTAGAAACAGTGACCTTTACCTTAACAACAGTCACCTGGGTAGCAATCCGAAGCTGCCTCTTGATATAAGGTACCAATACACCAAGTATTGCATCAATAGGCCAAAGTAAACTCAAGTTATTGAGCAGAAACTGAATTTCTATTTGATCACAGACATCTTCGTAGCAATCCCAAGCTACCTCTTGATATAAGCAACCCACACACCAAGTTTGGTATCGAAAGGCCAAAGCAAACTCAAACTATTGAGCAGAAACTGAATTTCTATTTTTAGCAACAGTGACCTTGACCTCGACCACAGACATCTGGGTAGCAATCCCATTCTACCTCTTGATATAAGCTACCCACACACCAAGTTTGGCATCAATAGGCCAAAGCAAACTGAAGTTAATCGCCTGAAACCAAATTTCTATTTTAAGTTAGGGTGACCTTGACGTTTGACAGATCGACCCCAAAAGCAATTCCAATCGAGCTCTCCAACATTTCTAACAATACACCAAGTTTCATGTCAACACCATGAACAGAACTCAAGTTAATCGCCGGAAACCAAATTTCTATTTTAAGTAACGGTGACCTTGACCTTCGACGGATCGACCCCAAAAGCAATCCCAAGCGAGCTCTCCACCTGTTCTTACTATACACTAAGTTTCATGTCAATACCATGAACGGAACTCAAGTTAATCGCCGGAGACCAAATTTCTATTTTTAGTAACGGTGACCTTGGCCTTTGACGGATCGATCCCCAAAAGCAATCCCAAGCGAGCTCTCCACCTGTTCTTACGATACACCAAGTTTCATGTCAACATCATGAACAGAACTCAAGTTAATCGCCGGAAACAAAATTTCTATTTTTAGTAACGGTGACCTTGGCCTTTGACGGATCGACCCAAAAAGCAATCCCAAACGAGCTCTCCACCTGTTCTTACTATACACTAAGTTTCATGTCAATACCATGAACGGAACTCAAGTTAATCGCCGGAAACCAAATTTCTATTTTTAGTAAAGGTGACCTTGACCTTTGACGGATCGACCCCAAAAGCAATCCCAAGCGAGCTCTCCACCTGTTCTTACTATACACCAAGTTTCATGTCAATATCATGAACGAAACTCAAGTTAATCGCCGGAAACCAAATTTCTATTTTTAGTAACGGTGACCTTGACCTTTGACGGATCGACCCAAAAGCAATCCCAAGCGAGCTCTCAACCTGTTCTTACTATACACCAAGTTTCATGTGAATACCACGAACGGAACTCAAGTTAATCGCCGGAAACCAAAAGTTGACGCCCGCCCGCCCGCCCGCCGACTTCAGCATTACAATAACGTGTTTTCGTTGAAAACCTGGTTAATAATAATAATAATAATAATAATAATAATAATAATAATAATAATAATAATAGTTATAATAATAATAGTAGTAATAATAATAATAATAATAATAATAATAATAATAATAATAATAATAATTATAATAATAATTCTTTATTTTCAGATGATAAACTCTTAAGTTTTGTATATGTATAGTAAAACAACAATGATACAAGTCTTATTTTCATGAGGCCATCGTTAACTATACGTTGGCTAATAGAAAAAGATTTCCGCCTGTAAGCCCGTGATATTGGGATTGTAGATTATAACGGAGATCTAATAAAATGCTCGATTAATCCCTTTCTTTAACATTTGTCGAAAGAGATAAATATATCTTTCTACAAATTAGTATACCAACCCATCTGGCAATGCTCTCCCGTCCATCCACTCGGACATTGGCAGTTGTAATTTCCTGGCTTATTAATGCAAGTCCCGCCATTCTGGCAAATACTGGGAGTTGAGCATTCATCTATGTCTGAAAACGGAATTTTGCGGCAAATTAAATCATTTCTAGTTGGTTGTCAAACATTGATCTTTGTCTGAAAAAAGAAGTGAATGACTTTACCCAAATTTATAATGTTATTGTATTAAAGTGTTTCTTTATAATAATAATAATAATAATAATAATAATAATAATAATAATAATCATCATCATCATCATCATCATCATCATCATCATCATCATCATCATAATAATAACAAACAGACGCCGCAATGCGACGAAACCAGGGAAAAAAAATGTTTTTGTTTTTTAAAATAATGATGATTACAATTTTTAACGTGACGATAGTTTTTTTACTGTAGCATAAAGGTAAGTTCTTATTCTCATTCACACAAACATCTATACATCACAAACAGCTATAAATCTAGTTTTAAATAAAGGTCCTTCTTCATTCTTTAGCCATAGATAACAGGGAAACCCAATACCACACCTGAGCTTTCACACAGGCAAATCAGTTAAATAAATTAGTCAATTAGATCTCTGATTTCGGATTATACTTGATATTAAAACATGCATCCGAAGCCTCTAAATGCAAATATTTGCAGATCTTTATATATTTATTTTCGGAGACGAGTTGAAAAAAGATACACTGTCAAATAATATAATTGACTTGAGAAGTTATCTGGCATCCTTTCAGCTCAATAACCTTACTGTTAGCCTTTATTCGAAGACACTACACTCACCCAAAGTTCTACTTGGTCATCAATGACATGTTTACTATGTATGTAGTTTCGTTTCTTCCCTATGTCAAGAGAGGTTGCGAAAAGAACTGTTTTATCTTGAAATCAATTACTTAATATCTTTGAAATCTTTATATTAGTTTTTTACGTACACCGCACGGTCAAAATTAGAACAGTCTTTAGTTGCAACGGAGTGAATTATAAAATTGGGTACTTTGGAAGTGATTTATTTGAACAAAAATATGCTGCTGACAAATAAAGCTTTATGTTTTTCTTACTAAGTAAGAGTTCTGTTAAAACAAAGCAATTTTGGGCACTAATTTGGCTGCCTGAGCTTAACTTGCATGAAATGCATAATTAGCAATATTTAAGGATAACTCTCGACAAACTGTACCAAAGTCACTTATTGCAAGATAAAAGCTCACATTGAAGACTGTTGTTGACAACTTATCACAAATAAAGAGTTAAGCCAATGTCTTTTTTGTGAGTTTGGGTGAGTGTATTACTTTAAATACATATTTCCAGTTTGTAAATAAATGTCAAGAAACAGGTACATCTATTAGGTAATTTCTAAATAAATGTATACAAAACATACATTACAACTGAATAAATGAATGAAAATGATAGTTTACAATGTTCAGCAAACTTTTACCTGACTGACACTGTCCGCCTGTCCAGTCACTCATACAGTGGCAAATTAACTGTCCTTGTGCATATGAACATGTTCCTCCATTATGGCATGGCTTGAACAACAAACATACGTCGGTTACTGTAAGCAAAATAGATTGCAATAGATGAAAAAGAACGTTAAAAGACACCGAATACGACATATATGAAAATATTTCTGGCTCGTTTTCAGTGACTTCGGTCATGGGCAGTAAAAGAAATACATATTACTGCCCAGACCGCCAAGCCCCGGGTCGAGTGTAACTCGATGTTTTCACCAGTACACAATACAATTTTGAGGGTTTGCATAATGCGATGAACAATAAATCCAATGCGGTATTTTCACATAAACACCATTATATGATCAGCAATGTATGGTCCCCAGATAGAGAATGTGTGTGCCCTAAACGATAAAAATATTCGAAATTTTATGAAAATAGATTAGTGGCATTTGAACTGTGAATATAAATCTAAACATCACATAGACGGCTTACAACAAAACTTAAAACCAGGAATAATATTCTCCCAGGCAGAGGCAATATCATTTGAAATTCACAGTAGCGCTATTTGTGCAGTGCGGCGGCCGTAAAAATTCTCCCCTTATCGTTGGGCGGGGAAGGGGGATGTTCCTGGATAGCTCAATTGGTTGCGTCGTCGGAATTGCAAGTGTTAGTGCAGTTTGGCGGCCGTAAAAAGTCTCCCCTACATATAGTCAGTACTGTTATCAGTAAAAAAACCCGTTACCGATGTCGTGCAGTGATGAGGGCTCTCCGATCAACGGGTTCGCTCCCAGGTAGAGGAAACATCATTTGGATAAATTGGATAATACCCTAATCTTTATTGGCGGTGATCGTGGAAATTGCGGTATTTTCAGATTAACGACTTTCCAGCATCAGAGACGTATAATCCCCAGATAAATAGGTTTTCCGTTAACAAGAAACTGATTAGAATTGAATTTTGGCAGGCGACCTGAGAATATAAATCCTAAATTTCTCAGAGAATGCCAAATGCAAACATTAAAAAACAGGAAGTATAATATAGCTATAATCAAACTTTCAATTTTTTTTAGTAAATTAAATTTGCCTTGACGCGAAGAAAAAGAATTGCAAGGACGAACGATTGCTATTTTTTCCATACCAAATGGTTCATTATTATAATAGCTACGGTAAAAGTGGTAACATTCTATTGACAGCCAGTATAACATTACATTTATTCAAGATATGGACACTCTAGTCTAACCAGAAATATTAAGCATGTAAGGC
>JAZAYU010001612.1:0-18750 GCA_038501625.1 Corbicula japonica | reverse complement strand
GGGACAGTTAACTATTATAGTATATTATATATTATATAGTGAAACGTATTCGCATGTGCATCTGTGCTTGCATGTTCAGTGCAATTGCTGGTAGAATGAATGACACATGAACAATTAATAATTAAAGAAAGAAACAGACAAACCCGAAAACCAACTGAAATATCATGAATAGCTACAAACAGAAAACACAGCCTCCCAAAAATTAACAAAAAAGAAAAGAGAGCATTTGTTTATAATAAGATCATTTTCAAATAAGACATCAAACAATTAACGAAACAGAGAACATAAAGGAATACCGCCTTGAAACGGTCAGTGGCCACTGGGCGTTTACACCAGGTTTTATGGTGCACTTATTTCTCACCTGTCCCAACAGGTTCTTATAAGAATACGAATAAACAAGTACAATTGTCTTTGTGAATAAGCTCCACCCCCCACCCCCCATCAACTCGACAATGTTGCATGAAAAAAGAAAACACACACATATAAAACATAGGAAGCTTATGACATTGCCAAGCACAATAGCTGCGTACTGAATGACCTTACCGCAAAAACGATCGTCGGGAGTCAAATCAGCAAGACCATGGCAGGAATACAAGAAACAGATCGACCTTCTACTTTTTTCCCTTAGAAATCGTATAAAACACATAAACTCCCACCCCCGTCGTGCAAACAAAGAGGTTAGCAATGCGGTCAACTGTTGATGGTTAATCACAGGCATGCAGAGCGTTGTATAGTATATTAGAATTATAGTCTTTTATGAAATTACAGATGGTTTTACGATTAACGTGGAGAATATTATCATTGACTTAATTTCTTTAATTTCTACATAAAATCTCAAAAATTAATACACATGTTGAGATTACACAGGGTAAGAAAAAATTGTGTAACCCGACCCTGACTCGAATCCGGGAACCCTCGCCTTTAGGGCAAATTCTCTCCCGACTGAGATATTCTTCCCGCTTACAAATATTCTACTCATATCGTGACTACATGAGGTATCACGGGTTCGAGTCGCGGTCTGGCTGCACATCTTCCTCTCCATGGACAGAGAATACCTTGTCGCAGTAGTAATTTTAAAATATAGCTTTTTCAATGGCCAAATGTTTGATCTAATGACGACCCGCTAAAGTTATATAAGCGAAAATGGTTTTCCCCGATAATATTTTTAGAAACAGTCAATACAAGAAGCACGATTCATAATACTCTCGGTACACAGCTTGACCCTACCTCAAAGGTCAATGTCACACAAAGGGTTAAAAGTCAAATTTGTTCATCGGTCTAGTTCTGGAGCGTAAATTTACATTTGCTGTTGGGACCTCGTCCAAACTTCACAGAAGTGTTTAGTTGAATAAAAAAGAGTGTCGCCTGTAGAATCGTGATGCTACCTTAAGGTCACACATCAGATTTAAAGGTCAAAATTTCATAACTGCAATCACTTTAATCAAACTTAAGGAAAATGTGGCCTATTTTGGTGGATATTTAGAGCAGGGATGTTAGGTGGGGTCTGTGGGCAAGGTCCTACCATCTCTTAAATTTTTTGTCAGTCATAAGTTATGAATGAGGGAAATTGGTAGCGCAGCAGGATGGGTCCCAGCCCCACCTACATTTTTAAACATCGCCTATAAATGAAAAAAAAATCATGGGTGTGTGGGGCTAGTCCTACCCTGCCACCGCAACCCTTTACACGGCAATATTTAAAAAAAAATAGTTTTCAAATATAGTGGGTTAAAGCGGGATTACTTCAATTTAACCCGCTCTTCTATGAAATATTACATGTATTTTGGAACTATAGGCACAAATTTGCAGTATTAGTTCGGGCTAATAAAATTTTAATTTACTAAAATAAATTCGGTCCGCGCGACTAAAAGCGAAAGTAGGATTTCCGAAACGTCACAGAAATCGAGATCGCGCATGAAATGGTCGCTTCGTCAAAAATAGATGCTAAATATAGCTCCATTATATTTAGCTTCTTAAAAGTTCGTTAACTATAATTTAACATTATCATTGAAAATCCCATCTGTAAGAAAGAATTCGATCAGACCTTTTGTGTTCTGTTAGAGAGTTTATATATTGGAGCCTATATGGACAAATATGATTTTTCAATAGTATATTCTTACATAAGTTTAGGGCTGGGGCTTTAATCCCCAAGACTGCTTGTGCTTCCTTGTTCATAATGATAACCTGTCGGGGCGGGGGTGGGGGTGGGGGGGGGGGGGTGGGGGGGGGGGAGTTGTGAGATTGGTACTCCCTAGAATCTGGTTTAAACACACAGTGGCAAATTGTTTTACCATTGACCATCCCAAATGCGGTCATCATCGGGTTCTCAATTTTGTTTATTGTTTGTGGCGTCTTTTTAAAATCAATTTATGTCTAAGCCCATGCTATATTTTTCTCTCTTCTTTTTGGGGTGTGTGGGAGTGTGTATTTCCTGGATGTTTCCTGGTGCGCTTATTTTGATTAAATATAAATAATACCATGACTGTGTATGACACGTTTTATTCCCGCATCAACTCTTCATATATCTTTAAGAAAAAACCCAGACAAAAACTGTTTAATGAAAGATATTGTAATAAAGCAACGTGTATGGCCCTTTTATAACAGGTTTAAATCCGTTGGGTTTCCGTCGGTAGAAACGAACACCTATAAAGTTTCTTTATTTATTTCTTTATTTCAATTAGATTTTTAATAACGACAAAAAAGTTATGTCAAAGAACTCAATTTAATCGTCCTCTACCACCATCCCAATTAAACACAAATTGGAACGGAATTTAGGTTTTATAAATGCATAAGGACGAGGTCCCGATATGTTCATTACCTTATAACATCTATTTGGATCTTTTATCAATATTAGTTTCAGACTAGAATCAAGTCTCGGTCTTAAACAAAAAGGTAATGATGAATTTCTTCTTCTCATGTAACAGCAGGGATGTGGTTCAGAAGGATTGCTGCAACCCCTTTTTGAGCAATAATTATTTTTTTGACCACAAATTTGGAAATTATTTTGAAACTACCCTGATACTGCGCCAAAAAACCTTTCTGGAAATGTTGAATCCGACCCTAAACAGAGTATACATAAAATTATCTTTGTCAGATTAGGAGTCTAGGTCTAGATTCATGGTCAGATTTACAAATGGTTAAAATCATACAAAGAATGTGGGAATACATTAAAAACTATTAAAATTGCTAGAAAACGTACACGGAGTGTTTTTTTTTTCACCTTAAACGCAGACATAACATAAGCGGTTTACGCACGCCTCCTTGACTCTTTTTCAATGTAGCTTACATCCTTAGTTATACGCCTTTCCAATAATTCGATGAATTTATTTGGTTACCTCCCCTGTCCAGTCACGTGACTGCTTTACAGGATAAATGATTGCTCGCTGTAATAACGTAATAGGGAATATGTACCTACAACTTTCTTTTTTATCATAAAATTCTTTTTTGAAAAATATATTTTCTCTTTGAATTAGTAATAATACATCAGTGTCATGATATTTTTGAAAATAATTTATAAAACAATCAGGTTTCTGACTAAAAGTGTCAATTCATTATTCCTCGCATTAGACACTAAACGACTTGAACTAACAGACAGTCGCAGTGTTCTCTTCACGGCTTAATTGAGTCTCGTTTCCGGATTAGCGTGTCTATTCAATTACTGACATCATGTTGTGATTATGTCGGCGGCGATTGATTTTGAAGGCGGCATGCCATAAACATGTCAAACTGTCTCGCACACGGGGTCATCTGTCAATTACTTAAAGGGACAGATATCATTGACCAATAGAGATCGTGTAATTTCTATTTGCAAGGTATCTACACCTCCCAATTCTTAAGTATTTCGGAGTCCTTTAACTACTGGATGTGCCAGCAAATATATTTGATTTAGCACTTAAATGGATTCTTAATCAACATTATGACACGTATAGAAACAAAAGCCGTCAATAAGAAACAAATCTTGTCAAAACATGTTATATATGTTTAATTAAGTTTGGGCTTTTATGCCAAAATAACAATCTGTCAAACCTAAGAAATCTAAATTGGATATGCAACCATATTGTGATATAAATATTCTCATCTTTTTGGAAGCCGGCATTTAAATCCTTGGATATTATTCTACGAATGATACTTCTACAACAAACAACTAGATTACCGATCCTGTTTTATTTCAAGACAGAATCAATCATATTTGGTTGTTAAGTATACGTAACATTTTAAATATTCAAATTATTTACACGTTGACCATAAACGCCTTAATTTTTTAGGACAATTATATTGTTCAAATGTGTAAGTATCAACAAATTCAGATTGTATTTTTTCAATTTTTTTGTCTACAGATCATGTAACCAGATGTTGACATATCACGATTTCCGGATCATAACGCATTACTAGCCTTAGCAATTGGCAACATTTACACCAGTAAAATATATTAAAATATATAAAAGATATAAAAAAGAAATTGTTGTACATAATTGGTAAAATTAATGCTTATGTTTGTCCAAATTGCGTTTCATACTGCCTACTATCAACAAGAATGGTACATGTTCTTATATCATTAAAAATCTAAATATCTAACAAATAGTAAACATAAAAGGTCTGGCTAGAATAACAGACCAGCAACTTATTTTTTCACCGCCGGCGACGAACGCAGACCTGCAATATAGCGGATAAGGTTAGCTATTATGTGCTTAAGCCATTAGCCCGATCGTTCAGCTATCCTGCAGAGCCTCGTTTTGGATTGATTTTCGGTCGCGGGAAGTAACTCGTACAGGACTGCGAAACTGTTTATTGGAAAGGCGTATAGAACTGTCCTCTGCATCTTAGTTATGTCCCTTGAATACTCGTAAACAAAATGTCCACAAGACGAGTCTCGAGTAAGTACATATTAAAACATAACAGTGAGCCCTTGATGTAATCGTGGGTAATTTGAAATTAAAGTATTTGTTTTATTAATTAATAATTGTATTTCATTTGTTCTCCTGAGCTTATGAAGCTTAGACTCGTTCTTCAAGTAGAATAGCCCAACACGTGCGAACTTAGGCCGATTCGTACTTAATGTAATTCGTCCTGAACGTACACATGACTTCGTTATGCTGCTATCTGGCTGCCACTCTGCACGTATGTTATGACTCTATTATTAAGGTGTGGGGAGGTTACTAAGTCATGGATCAAGGTCACTGGGACTTTATAAGTCAAATCAGTTTCTGTTAAATGGTCTAGGAAACAGCTGTTTTTATGGACTGTCTGTAAATTTACAGACTGATTTTACCTGTTAAATATTTTATTTTTAAGAAACCCTTTGACGCATTCTTCAAACTGTAACAAGGGTTCTGAAAAATCCACGCCTGAACCAAGGATTAAACCCGGAACCTCTTGCATGACAGTCCGACGCTCTACCACGTCGCCATAAAAGCTAGCTCTATGGCGAGATAGTACAAGCGCGGTACTAACTCAACCATAGCTGGGTTACATACACCCCCTCCAGATTGGAATTCGTCCTCGAATTTCCTCTAAGTACAGATATTCACTTGTGAAGTAATCTCGAGGTGTTTAAACATCCTTAGCAGGCCCAACGTTGGGCGCCATTTATAACAAGGGTTCTGAAAAATCCACGCCTGAACCAAGGATTGAACCCGGAACCTCTAGCATGACAGTCCGACGCTCTACCACGTCGCCATAAAAGCTAGCTCTATGGCGAGATAGTACAAGCGCGGTACTAACTCAACCATAGCTGGGTTACAAAACTTTACACAGTATGGTTGGACTCTTGAGTGGGTGGCACATTCATGCCATCTGATCAAGATCTGCACTGTTAACTTTATGGTGGGAAATAACGTAATAAATCAAAACGGGAACAGTGCATATCCTGATCAGAGATTCAGACTGTAAGGTACTCCAAATATTTAGAGGAACACATTCTTCTTTAACCTTTAACATTTAATATTTTGACATTTTATATTTTTCATTTATTGGCAAGCGTTGCCTCTAAACAAAAACGTGTAGCATATTTAGTTTTAACAAAAAGTTTACAGAAAGTCATAATCTCGGCTTTAAATGATTAGACACTGAAAACATATAACAAAATTCACCTTTAACCATCAAATCATCGGTAAACATGAATTAAATCCGGTAAGAAATTATATTCAAGTACTGTGTATGCAGAACTTTCACTTGACTATTCCCGATTGACAGTTGCGTAAAAATTTCAGAGAGCAAAATAATATTTTTAATAATCAGGTTATGTCCTTTAAACAGTAAGAAAAACAATCAAACTATTGTAAGCTAACTTTAATTATCAAGAAAATATATATTTCTGTCCGATTTTATATGGAAGTATGATTTATATTATAAAAAACATCTATTTATTTGTAATTCGTCCAATTAGTACTGTATAACATGAGGCAGATGCATGATTTGCATGAGCCAATCAGAATTGAGCAATGTCTACACAGCTGAGAGCCGCATATACAAAAATACTGTGGTGGAAATTAAAATGGATTATCGTAGATTCTAACAGGATAACGTAAGTAATTTTTGTGTCTGAAGCAAGAATAAGAGTAATACTAATGAAATATTGCTATATTTAAACCGGTCATGTTGTAAATTTGCAGATAACTTAGATAATTGTCCCTACTGAAAATCGGTTGGAACATGCGACAGGAAAACTGCGTTCGGCGATATAACGTCGTAATTGCCATAAAATAAAAAATGATAAATAAGCATTTACCACATCATATTTATAGGACTAACTGTAAGGATGTGCTGGCAGATCTGGATCTACACTGGTCATACAAAGATAAAAAGGTGTATTTCTGGAGGAAAGGGTTAACTGAGGATATCCAATGTTGGGAAAGCTCAGATGACTAAAATGGTACACAGTAAAACCCAGCATTAAGACCACCTTGAAAAAAGACCACACATAAATTACGACCTCTATTTCAAATAACCAGTTTGCAGTTTTGCACTGCTTCCCACCCTAAAATTAAGAACATCCCACTATTTACACTTACATGAAGATGCATAGGTGGTCTTGATAGCAAGGTTTCACTGTAATTTGAACAGCTAAAAACTTTGAGTTGAATTGGTAGTCAAAATGCAAACATTTTTACCGTATTTCTTTTATTTATTTTTGTGATTTCAGACATTTATCTTCATCTGAAAGATAAGAGTTTGACGATTGAAGATCGTCTGCAGCTGGTACGCTATTCATGGAGATCACAGGATGTTGTTCTTCCAAACAAAGAACAAGTGCTGGTTGATATCCTCACAGGATGGCTGATAAACAAGAAAAAGTATGATTCTAACTCTGTTTTAGACCCAAATTATATTAAAGGTATATTTTATGCCTAATCTTTACATAGGTAAAATTACATAATTATAGCAAAGTTAAGCCATTTTTCATACTCCTCCTTTGCATACAAAAATAATTATATGAATTATATAACTAAGCTGTTTTTAATTATACAGACGTTTATTGTACTAACTAACAATTTATAAAGTTAAGATTTAGTATTTCAGCATAGGAGTGGGGGGGGGGAGATATTTTTATGCCCCCACAAAGTCGGAGGCATATAGAGTTGCACTCGTCCATCCAAACGTCCCCAAATCTTGTGGCATCAACTCCTCCTAAACTATAAGGCGGATTTCTTTCAAACTTGCACGGATAATCAAGCAGGATGTGTAGATGATTGTAAAGAAAGGATTTTTTCCTGCGACCATTTTTACAAGAGTTATGGCACTTTGTTATTAAAAATTATGTTGCAGCAGTGGGGGCATCAATGTCCGAGGACACATTCTAGTTTTAAATTGGAGTATGATCCTATGCCACTGGGATCCCAGAGATCATCCCAGTTGAGAAGCCCGATCCCAAATTATCCCAATCAGAAGTTTGAATCCGGATAGGATCTGGGGGTAATCCCACATGGATCCCCAACTAGTCATATATAATAGCTTCCAGTTATATATGTTAATTGATTTCATCAGCTGAATCAGTGTAATGGACATGCTTTCTATGAATTTGAGCCTGTCGATTAGTTGTTGATTGGGAATATCAATAATCCTGGTGACATCCCTCGCCTGTGGCTTGGGTATCGGTAATATGACTCCCAGCGGCATAACATTGACAAGAAACCAAATAACTATATTCATTTCACTTAGTCTATTTTTGCAAAAAGAAATTTACTAGTCCAATAAAATAATATTACATTTGGCACAGCATATATATATACTGAACAAAAATAAAAAGTATCCACTCTTTATGCTTATATTCTCATTCACGTATTTTCATTTAATCAGGAACGCTTTGAATTGTGTTTTGTAAGTTAATCTCAGTTGTTTTTAAGTTTAATCGTTCATGAATAAAAAGTTCCACACCAAGACCTGAGGAACTGCCAGTGGAATAACAATTAATCATGGATAACAAAACTACATATTCATTTTAAAGGGAGGTAATTGCAAATGGTTGGAATTTCTAGCGTTGTTTATCGAGGACTAGTTGTTTTATTTGATGAATGTTTTGTGATTTTATTGATCACAAGAGACAGAAATATTGATTTAATTCAAATAGATGTAAATAATTCTAAGAATCACTGACATTTTACTGAAACCCCAATAATAACAAAGGGAAAGATAACTAAGTTGTGACTGCAGACAGGGCACGACAAATCCTGAAATTACTTGGTAGCCCACTGGGCTACCAGGATTTTTGCTTGGTAGCCCGGACTTTTCGGTCGGTATTTATATACCTTAGATATATACACATTACAACAATGATGGGTTTGGATTAATAGTCAATATTAAAAAACCTCTCAGATTATTTACTTTTATTTATTTACTTTATTACAATACATAAATCCCAGGTCATCCTCTGCACCACTTCCAGGATCATGTTTCACCCAGGGATGTGAAGTAAGCCAGCTGGCTTTAAATGTTCGAACCCGATGATTCTTGTCTTATTCTTTGCCAGAGAATTAGTGTCGTTTGGGCGTTGATGTGATTTTATCATCTAGTTTTCTCTTCACTGATTTGGGAGTTGACTGTGATTTGATGATGGGTTTTGAGTCGAAGGCTCACTCTCCTAAATAGAAATAATTTCATTATATCTCTACTCTTTTATTAATCCTTTATTAATCAGCAACCAGTTAAGTTTCTAGCATGATCATATCAAATATTTAACTTCATTCCTGCCTTTGGATAAAAAAGAAAAGAAATGCATAATAATTGAATTTAAGAGTTTCATCACTGCCTGCCTCTGAAACTCCTTAAACAGTAAACATAAGATTTTTAATTTATCTAGCCTATTCTGTTAACTTTAATAAAACACCATGCTTGAATATGATCTAATTTAAATCAATATGATTAAAATTAGAAACAAAAACTCAACTGGCCTTTGGAGAAATACTTCTTTAAAATTAATTTAGATCTATATCATATCTTATTTTATGTAAAAAACCAAGACCGGCATTTGGCAAGAAAATTTAACACATGACTTGCCTTCTGATGACAAAACAATCCATTTTCCATTAACCATTAATACTAATCCAACTTAAAACATAACATTTATAACACATTATCTTTATGATATTATATAGAATTTTCTATTATGAAACGTTTTGCGAAATGTCACCTGTTTAAAGTTGACCATTGCTTTTCTCACCTACGTAATAATTAACCCAATCATCTGACATACTTACCAATCACACCTTTGATCTCTCGTAAATTAGGTAGCCGAAACTGTGAAAGTTGCAATCAACAGGTTGTTTAATTGACAGTGATGATCTAATCAAAACACATTAAAGTACCGCATAATCTCGCCGTATCCTCGCGCTCGGTTAAATACATAGATAGCATACAACAGAGCGTGCGAGACCGACAGCGAGAGGTCAAAGGTGACGAAATCGATAATAACCCGCGCGTTATTTTACAGTCGGGTGTCATAACGTTTTCTGTTTATTGGAATTGATGATTTGACGGGCAACCAATATGGGAATTTTAAGGTGGCCCGGCGGGCACTCGCTGAAATTTTTTGGTAGTCCGCAGGGTCGAAATCGGTAGCCCGCGGGAACCAGGCAATGGATTTGTCGTGCCCTGGCAGATTTTCAAGAACACTTTATCCCTTTTTAATCATTACAGAAAAGCAAATTTGTTCACATATAAAATTTAGAGTTTTCAGTTTGAAATTTTAAAAAATTTAAAATAGGAAAGTGGATACTTTATATTTTTGTTGAGTATAGATCAAAATTATTTTAAAATCTCAAAGGAGAGAAAAAATTGAATCGGCCAAGTTTTGTTGTGTTATGCATACATACAAATTCTTTCGAGGATAATTTAATTGCCTGTTATGGAATAACATTGAAAACTGTTCTTTGCAGAGAGCAGTTGGCTGAGAAAGAGGAGATCTTGGTGTGGAGCTGCCTCAAAGATGTTCTCCAAACAAAGGCAGCAACAGAACAGAATAGAGTTTTCTTCAGGCAATCAGCCATCCAGGTGAGTTGTATTCCCATCTCTGTCCAAAATCATAAAACTAAATCTTGAGACCAGTCTCAAATATCAAGCATCCAATCAGATGCTTTAGATTTGAGACTGGTCTCCAATCCTCAGCTGTGTGATGTGATCTAAAAATGCTACACTCTATGTGATTTAACTGTATCATTGGAGTAAAAGACCATTTTTAGTCTTTATTAATTTTGTTAAAGGAAATATGTGATTGCCATGATGAATGCTCAGTTGGAAAAGTTGAGTTGTTCCTATTGATTTGTTGAGAACTCCTAAAAAGCTTTTTTTAAAAATCTTTTTTAATTAATTGTTTTGATTTCACTACCTAGTTACTTATTTTTCTGTTTAATTGTTTGAAAGTTTGTTAGATGAAAATTTGTACAAAAATGAAAAAAAAGTTCTTAATAATAATTTTAAGTGCTAAACAAGTTACCGGTAGCATTAATTTTGTTATTTTGAGAGACAGAAAAAAACAACATATTTCTATTTCAGCTGTTTACAGATGCACTGTCAGTCATAAATGAGAAATGCGGGTTTCTCTCTTCTCTGATTGGCTGTTTCCAAGCGATCATGAACTCGGACTCTCTGTCCTCCATTTTCACGCCAAAATTAGATGTAATGGTAAGTAATCTTTACAGAAAAAAATTTTATTTCAGTTTTGCACATTTGATTTGAATGTTATTACTTTGGTTGAAATCGGACGTTTACACATAAATAAATAAAAGCTGGTCAATTACTGTTTAAAGGAATGACTTAATTTTGAAAGAAACACAATTATATTATTTCAATCACAGAAGGGGCCTCATAATATTTTCCCATTGGCATAAATTCATGTGGCAGTTTTATAGAAATTATTACATGGTTAAAAATCTTTTACTCAAGTTTATTTTCACAACTTTTCTAGTGACATCTAAAAATAAAAGCCATATGAAATATTGTGATAGTGCTGTATTAATTCAAGCAACTGTGAATTGCTGTTATAAACTTTAATGGCTCCGCATATTTTGTGCAGATGGTTTAGCTGTATGTTTTATCTAGTGCTAAGTCCTATGCATGGATGTTTTATACACCATTTACATGGTATATTACAGGTGAACATACTGCGGGGGATTTGTGTGATGGGGACACTTCAGCAAGATGGACAGCTGGCTGGGTCAGCTGTCAGCTTTGAACAGCTAGTAGGCCTTTCTGTCAGTACTGTGACCAGGTTTACAGCAGTGTTGAAAACTTCACCCAATCAAAACCAGGTACACCCAGTGTTTTGTTTTCATCATTAATAGTCAGTAATGGGCTATATCACTAGTTGAAAAAGTATTATTTTCCCAGTTGAAAAAGAGATTTCAGGGTTCACCCCAGCCCTTTTAAGCATAGTGGGGGCACTATGCTTTAATCTTAAAATCTTTACTTCCGCTACAAACATTTTGATGAAGAAACTCATGGACTTGTTAACTTAAATTACAGTAATATATATTTAATGACACAGTGTAGGTTGAAGAAAATATGGGTATAGAGTATGTGGAAAACTTTTATTTGATATTTTCAGATTCTACAGAAGACCTGTGATGTGTTGTTACCAGTATTTCTACCCCTGTGGTCTACAGGTCCCACAGATATGGTGAAAACATTGTCCACAGCGGTACAGGCTGTGCTCTGTCATAGGTAGTGTTTAATTCTAAGTCAGCTTACCTGGCTGAATACTTATTGTCCAAGAAAAACAAAATTATTTTTGTTAAATATTATTTTGTGGACTGCAGTAGACAAGTTGGGGTCATTGTGTCCAGTGTCAGTGGTAGTGAATGTCCAGTAGTCATATATTGGTCTCTGTTAATCTTGAAACCCTCAAAAAATTTTAAATTACTTGGTAAATATGTTTTTTTGTTATAACAAAGTTATGCTGACATTCGTCAAGGTCAAGGTCACATTTGGGCCTCTAAGTCACAGACCCCCAAATCTTGTCTGACTATAACTCTTAAACCCCTTCGAAGAATTTCGAAATTGCTATGTAGAAATGTTCAGCCTAATGACACAATGGGCAGAACATATGGTTCTGCCAACTTTCTTCTAGGTTAATGTCAAACTTGGGCTTCCAATGTTACAGACCCCAACATTGTGACTGGTCCATACTTGTTGAACAGCACTTATCATTTTAAAATTACTGGCATAATGACATGATAAACAGAACACACAGTAACATGGATCATCATTCATAATCTTTATAGTCTGTAAATGTTTAATTTTATAATATTGGAAAAAAAGAGATTTAGAGAAAGTACTAGAATAATTATGCTGTATTAATTTTCACTGGATAGAAACCTTTTTGCTTTCTGCTAGATGTTATTAGATGTTTTTTTCATACAGCCCTATCTGTTTGTGTTTCAGAGATCATCAACAGAGTTATGATGTATACCTGAAAGCCAGACACAGTAAGACAGGTGGGCATGTACACAAGAGAGCCAAGATGGTGGAACATGTCTTCGAGACTTTATCACAACTTCTCAAGGTAACACACCTCAAGTGATTTGTCTTTGATGTATTTTTATAGGTCATAAAGACCATCATTCAACTCTTGTGCTGCAGGTTATAAAACTGAGTTTGAAAACCAGTCTCAAATCTCAAGAATCTGATTGGCTGAAATGGCAACTGATCGCCATATCAGCCAATCAGATGCTTAAGATTTGAGACTGGTTTCCATGCTCAGTTTTATAACCTTGGGCACTGTGTCATTTAAAATCTTTGTAAATCTGTTTACTGAAAAATTATGGAAACTGTTCTTTTTAGTATCTGAAATATAGTCAACAAATGCTGTTTAAAACAGCTACATGTTTGAAGGGGTGAAGTTACCTTGCAGTTAGCACCGGTTAAATCTCAGATTTAGTTTTGAGCTAGTGTGATTGTCTTTAGCTTACCATAGCTTGTAGGCAAGTGTCAAAGCCCCAGGAGTGTAGTGTCCAAGGTACTGATATTCAAACCAATGAGACTATTAATGAAAGACATGGCTCTACAAAACTATGACAGATACAAACAAAGCTCCATATGGAACTTGCATCTCACCTCCTACATGTAGAATTTTGAGGCAACAGCAAAATTATACAAATCACATGAACCAAGTAACCATGGAGAACTGTCATACTGCCATTGCTAGGAAGCAGTGACTAGGCAAATATTTTGTTCTAGATATATATCAAGTGTTTCATCTTTCAAAATAAAAACTTAGCCACTGATTATATTGATATTGTTACTGTTGTATTTGTTTTGTACAGACCCAGCCAACAGCTTGCTGTTCTTACTTACCTATGTTCTTTGAAAGCTTTATTGAAAACAACTGGTAAGTTTTACAGTTCTCTAGTGATTGTGTTTGTATTATACCTGGCAGAATTTATTGTTTTGAGATAAAATGCTTGAAATTATAAAAGCTGTTAAGAACTTAAAAAGTTATTGTTTTTAACCCTTTTACTTTATGAGATATGGCTGTTATCCCATGGGCTTACAGTGCCATGCCATCTTATCAGGATCTGCAATGTTCGCTTTTGATTTGTTTGGCTATTTCTGAACAAGAGGCAACCAGTGTAGATCCACGTCAGATGTGCTGGCTGATCGGATCTACACAGGTTGAACATGCAATAAAACCTGTATACATGTATAGAGTAAAGGGTTAAGTGCACTGGTTACAGTTTGTTTCCTTAGTTATACAGTATATCCCAGCTCTAGACTTAAAGAAGACTTTGTTGTAGTTCTTAGCTGTACTTGGTGATAAAGTTAAATTATTTTTGGTTACAGCCAGCTATTTCTCCATCTAAGACAATCTGTCACTTGATTAAAGTGTAATTATTAAAAAAAATTATGGTAGAATCTTGTTTTCTTTTTGACTGGTTTAATTTAGGCTATTGTCACTAGTAGGACATACAAATTTATAAATTGTAAGATGTTTGTACTGATAACCTTAATATTGTAAAATCTGAGTCAGGGCAAAAGATGTCACCTTAATTCACAAATGGCATCCATTACCATTTAAATAAGAAGTTGTACTGTTTTTGCACTAAGTTGATGAAGTCCCATGCAATCAATAACATAATTGCTTACTAAAACAAAATAAGATTTTCTTTGCCAAAATATTTCTTTTGATTAAGATATATGGTCTTATAATTCAGCCACCATGGTTTCCAGTTGACAGCTCACTATCTAATGCTTGAATTCTGCTCCCTTCTTGCTGTGACATCAGATGCCAGCGATTTGCATGGTCCACTGGATGTTGTTACAGTATTCAGGGGAGTTAACCTGCTACTGAAGGTGATCCAAGGGAGAGAACTGTATGACCAACTTTTAGATGAGAAGAATGGTTCCCCACAGGTACAGTTTTACAAGCATGTGGTCCAGTTGCTGGTTACCTGCAAGCAGAATAATGAAAGAGAAATGTAAGTTACTGTGTTATTTCTGTTACTCTTATTGTTTTATGGGCTATAAGTTGAGCAAGTGAATCCCAAAATTAGTAAGCGATCATGAGTGCTAACCTTTTATTCCATGAGATATTGCTTTTATCCTGTGAGCAAACAGTGTAGATCCATATCAGCCGGCACATCTGCATCTGTGTTGTCTGATTAGGATCTACATTGCATGCTTTTAAACAGCAGATCTGGATCTACTCTAGTCTTACATGCAAAAACAACCTGTATTGATTAGTGGTTCATTCTTAGCTCATACATTTTATGCCTGGTTATTCAGGTGTACTCATATAAGTCTGTGCAGTCTGTTTTTTTCAATCAGTCTGACACTACCAATGTTTATTTCATATTTTCAGATAATGTAATGAAAGTATTTAAAAAACTGTTCTGTTGGTTTGAGAATATTCAATGTTTCTTTGCATTTAAAATCTTACAATTATCATAATATTATAGTATATTTTAAAATGCTCAGTTGTAAAAATTTATTGTTCCAACTGTTTGGAATGAATTGATGTAAAAAGTATTGTAACTACAAATTGTTTCCATTTTACAGAAGTTACAGTGACTGGTATTCTTGCCTCACACATCTCCTCTGTCTGAATCATCACATCCTAGAACCCAGACTGCTCGAGATCCTTACTGTTGGATGGATAAGTACTCCGGTAATTACAGGCTCATAGTTATCATAATCAGTTGAAATTTCTGCAGTTTGTGAAATCATTTTAGAGCTCATTAAAAAGTACAAAATTTGTTATTTTATGAATGTTTGAACTTGGTTATAGTATGGACATAGTTTGTATAAAATTGAGAGATAACTGTTTTAAAACATGAAATTAACGTTTTAATCACAAACAAATATGATCATAAATCTGACGATTCGATTACTCACAGTTGAGTAAATTAAAAACAATAATAACTATTTAATGCGCAACTCACAGTGTCACAGAGTGTGAACAAAGTATTGGAGACTGAGGAACACGTTCTGGATAATCTGGAAATTATGAAAGAGACACTTTAATATTCGTCCTTTATTTTAAGCAGTTCAATGATGATACAAAACATATCAATTTATCCAAAAATGCATGTTACAACAACATATGATCAAATAGCTTTAATTAACACTTTTATCCAACTATAGAGAAGCCACTTTAATTCTAATTTAGAGCAATATCAGCAAAACTTATTTTACACTTAAAAGCATTTTAACAATACATGAAAAAACTTGCTTTACAAAATGTTTAACAATATATATGGGGAACTCGCTTTAATAATTATTTTTAACAAAATATGGGGAACTCGCTTTAATTGCATGTGAGAGGATTGTTTCACAAAATAAGATGTATAATGACATTTCACAATTATTCTACAAACTATTTGAGTAATTTTGGTTCAATTTTAACAAAATTCTAAAAACATGATATTGCAAGTTGCAACTTGAATAAGAAATACATCTTTAAGACAATAATTATCAATATTGTAACTCTCAAGTTTTCTAGTAAAAAGTATTTTAAAATTCCTGATAAACACAAAAATTAGAACAAAATAATTATTATAATTTTTACATACCTGGAAATTATGAAAGAGACACTTTAATATTTGTCCTTTATTTTAAGCAGTTCAATGATACTGCTTTGGACTTGGTCTTCTCTTATATACCAAAATCACAACCCAGGTGACAGCCAGAGTAATTTCCAGTGAAAATACCGAGTTGATAAGCAATCAATATTTTATTTATTTAGTTAATTCATACTTAATAGAAAAGGGGAAGTCTGGCTTCTGTTTTTACACATAAAATGATTAGTTGACAAAGCTATAATTACAACAAAGAACATTTCAAAGAATAGGTGTAAAAACAAACCATATGTCAATCTTAAGAAGTTGACAATTTTACCTCAAGCATACTGCTTTGCTTGGAAAAGGGTTTCCTGTCATATTGATAAGTTGATTAAGTAACAATTTGAAAGTTTGGGAAAAATGTCATTAAAGAAAACTTGAAAATTAATGTTTTAAAGTATTTTAAGAAATTATTTCTTATGAAATAATTAGGTTTAATTTCAATATTTCCCAGCAGTATAATTTGAATAATACCAAACTTACTGCCTAATTGTTTTTTGTTGTTTTTTTCTATTTTTTTATAAATTATTTTTTTTTTTATTCTCAAGGTAATTATATACAAGCATATGATGCAAAATATGGGGCATAATAACTCCCCCTGCTGTCTTTACTTTGGTCCCCAAAGTTTGGGAAAAATTTAAAGCATAGTACATCAAGACAATACAGAGTAAGCAATAGTGAAAAAAAATTCTCAAAATATAAAAACATACAAGCAATAAAACATATGTACAAATTTTACAAAATATGGGGCAGGGATTCACCTTAACCAATTTGTTCAGCATTAACCTCAGTGAGTTAATTTACCCAATTATTGAGTGGGATCAAAAACCCTTTATGTTTCTTGTACAGTTGAGCCAAGAATGGTCTTCTCAGAATGTATGAGAGACTATGTGCTTTTGATAAAAAAAAATTTTTCTATTTTTTTTCCCATTTTTGATTTTGCATTTTTTTTTTTTTTAAATAAATTATTATTTCAATGCTTCGAACATGGTGCAATTTAACAGTACTTTTAATATTGAAGATCCCTTTGAACCACATACAACTGTTACCGAAACCAAAAGTGTCACCAACCATTGAAACCAGTAGGATCCTGAAAGTTAGGTAGAAGGGATAGAGTGCTCGTAGTAAGCCACATAGAGAGAGAGAATTTAGCACTTTAAAACACAACAAAGAGAATGTTGCAAGGTTTACTACGAGAATTCTATATTGATAGATTAAGGAAAGAGTAGAGTTGGTACCGATTAGGAAACTACAGCAACAATAGCCCATGTAACACAATTAGATCAGTTTTACATAGTTGAAGAGTAAAAAGTTTCTTCTTCTTGCATGTTCTGGATTTACCACTTGAGTCTATGAATTTCTAGGTGTTTTTATACTTCTTAAGTACCTTGACCAGATAATCATAGGGTGGCTGTGTGGCAGTATTGAAAGCCAGAGTGTCCATTCCTTGTTCCTTATCCAGTAAGCTCGTGTCCACAGATCCATTTTGTCCAATAAGCCCTAAAGAAAATTCAAAGCTGTCGGCTTAATTCCTCATCGCTTGACTCTTCAAATGATGGCTAGTCTGTGTGTTGGTTGCTTCTTAATTGTGATGTTGTTCAAAGGCATACTCATGGGTTCGTACCGCTGTGCTACTCCACCAGTTTTAATGCGCAACTCACAGTGTCACAGAGTGTGAACAAAGTATTGGAGACTGAGGAACACGTTCTGGATAATCTGGAAATTATGAAAGAGACACTTTAATATTCGTCCTTTATTTTAAGCAGTTCAATGATGATACAAAACATATCAATTTATCCAAAAATGCATGTTACAACAACATATGATCAAATAGCTTTAATTAACACTTTTATCCAACTATAGAGAAGCCACTTTAATTCTAATTTAGAGCAATATCAGCAAAACTTATTTTACACTTAAAAGCATTTTAACAATACATGAAAAAACTTGCTTTACAAAATGTTTAACAATATATATGGGGAACTCGCTTTAATAATTATTTTTAACAAAATATGGGGAACTCGCTTTAATTGCATGTGAGAGGATTGTTTCACAAAATAAGATGTATAATGACATTTCACAATTATTCTACAAACTATTTGAGTAATTTTGGTTCAATTTTAACAAAATTCTAAAAACATGATATTGCAAGTTGCAACTTGAATAAGAAATACATCTTTAAGACAATAATTATCAATATTGTAAC
>JAZAYU010001611.1:0-18932 GCA_038501625.1 Corbicula japonica | reverse complement strand
TATTCGACAAAGCTGGAGGGTGCATTAATTGTTCCTATTACACAAAGTAAAGGCGCACGAATTCAATACTCTGAAGATAACACAAAGGTGCTTCAATCCGAGACCGTATCTAGGAAAGCTCAAAATGTTAATCAAAACATTGATGTTAACCAAACAGAACCGAACTTATCCGGGAGAATTTTAACACTGTTACAAAATCTTAAGCAAGTTGAAACACCAGTTAAAACCTTGAGAGAACAAGATGTTTCTAGTATGGGTGATGACACGTTACAGCAAATAAAGAAACATGAGAAATTAACCGACATGAACAAAAACAACAAGCAAAGGAAAAGATTGCCATCTCTTCAAGAGATATTTGATTCCGCGAAAGAAAAGGCAAGAGGCCAGAATAGCGATCGCGAGAACACAACACATACCAACAGGAAAAACAACTCGTCTAAAGGTAAATAGAGAACACAATTATACAATTTATGTTATAACCTCTTTAGTAAAGTTCATTAAAGACAATGTAGTTGATTCATGTTGAGCAAAAACTATAGGTGTGATACGCCTATAAATGTTCTCGTTTTATGTTTCTCAACGTAAATTTTAAAAATAGATATAACGTTCAACAACAGCTCAGTCGGTGTTGTTTATCATAATTGTCATTTCAGCTTCATTCAGCATGATTAATTGTTAATTGTATTTGTTACTTATTATTTTAATATTTCGACGTGGCTTACACTTTTTGCGAACTAATCAAACAAGTAATAATTAATTATGCTCAATATATTACCAACTATCACCGGCAGGTTAGAGTAACAATAGTGGAATTGATTTGGTTAATGTTTTGTTGAAGTCAGCTATTCTTCTGGTAGGCAATGTTAAAGGATGCCGTATGACTATTCCGTTTTATCGTTTATTCAGTGAAATTGGCAAAATAATAAAAACACCAATATATTGTAAGAAAGTCAAAAGTGTCTTTGTTAGTTTAACTTTTAAAGTTATTTTTTGAAAAAGTGAAATATGCATAACAGAAATCGCCACACTCACAAAACACAGCCTCGCAACGCAGCGAAATAAAGAACTAGTATTTATTCTGTAATGTATTTAGATATAAAAAAATGAAAATATGCATATCAGGAATGGCCACATCCAGCATACACAGCCTCCCCACACAGCCAAAAAGTAGAGAGGAAAAGAGAGCATGCTATTATAATAATCAGTTTCAAAATGGACGCCACAATAAGGAACACAATGACGAGATCTTTAAATTTGTATTTCAATACGTTTCAAACTTAATTATTTCCTATATATTGTATGACAAGGAGGATATCTTAGTAACTTGGATTAAACGAGCAGAATCGATATTAACAAGCCCGTTCTAAGGTGATCGTTGAAAATACAACGACTTTTGCGCCGTGGACATCTAAGACGGAGCATTTCGTAGGAGACTGCTCGGAAATATAATAACTTGCTCAATATTTATTGTACATTTTCAGATTTTGTTTGCACAGCATGTGGACCTAACAACGAATGTCCCGTCGGGAAATATTGCTATTTTTCTGCTGAATGCGCTCGTCAAATCTGCCAAGACATTTAGCCTACTTCAAGGAAATACTTTTGGAAATATCACTTTTGTTTTGAACTATTTTATAAATACGAAAATATAGATTTGTGGTCATTTGTAAGTGGATAAAAAGAAACAGATAGTGTAAATGAGTTTACAGTTGGCTTCAAACCTAGTCAAAAGCCACTTTGTTTATGTGCTTTCAATTGGGTAATCGCATAAAACGGTGATGGCGACATTATTCACTGGCGCTGGAAACGATACGGTATTCATTATTTAGGAATTGTTAAAAACAACAGTCATGATAACAATAGCTTTAGTCTCTTGCATTGTTGGCTAGGCGCTGATGTCGCCTTTGTATGACCTTGGAGTAGTCCATACACTTATCGGCTGACCTGATGAATAATACTCCTATAAAATATTATTTTGTTTCAATAGTTTGATCCGATGTTTCTATGGCTGGCTTCAGTTTTCAAGTCAGCATAGCTTTGATTGCCCTTTAATCACCATATATATATAACACCCAATGCTCTTCAAATTGTGCTTGTCACCTGTACTGTGATACTAAGGATTAATAATCTCAGATCTTTTGTGAGGCAGTGTAATGTTTTTTTTTTCGTCAATTTTTTCTTGTTTAGGGCATCAATTAGTTTATCAATAATTTTATCCTGGGGCCTAATACTGCTATTAACAATGGAATTAACTTAGGAATACCGCATTAATGATTCCATCATCATCGACATGCGCATATCATCCGTTGGAAAAAGTTAACTTTGTATGTTTTAACTGTGTAGATATTGAAAGATATGAAATATGCAAATGAGGAATTTAGAAAACAAATCCTCCCCACACAGCCTGAAAACTGGAAGGGCTTTATTATGTCATCAATTTTAAAAATTTCTTCCAAGCAATCAACGAAAACTAGAACCCCTGTGTGCCACCGCCTTGAAACGGTCAGTGGCAAAACAATTTGCCACTATGGGTTTTAACCGGGTTCCAACCTCACATGTGCCCCTACATGTTCTTATATGAACAAACAAGCACAAAGCGTTTTACCGTGAAACTGAGTTGCGCGAAAGCCGTGATTACTCCTTGAGCATTAATAAAAATTTACTGCCAATGGACTTGATCAATCAAATCGATTTTGCATTTATAGTTTCATTTTCATATTTTCCCTGTTTGGTGACTTTCGAAGGAGTATATTTTCATTTTCATTCCATATTTATACAAAATACAATCTAAAGAAGTTTGAGACAATTGGTCCTAACGATTTTCATTTTCACATGCGATGTATTGTGGCCTTAAACAGATATTACCCACCGACCATGATCAATATCTCTTCTAATTTTAGCGACGATAGATTTAACTGTTTCTTTGCGGTCGGAAGGTATATCGTTGGATGAAGTTTTGATATTGATAACACCATAATTTAAAAGTGCTCATATTTAAGATGTAGTCTGTCTAAATGTTTTACCATTTTAAAATCGTTATTAAATATTGTGCTTTTAAAAATCCGTTATTGAATCATCTGATGTCCGGTATGAAGTTTTGGGAATTTCTAGCTGTATCATCCCTACATAACACATAAAATCAATAAATTTACATTCAAAACTAATTGGCAAACCATATATGACACAGAAAACCGCAAAAGAAAGTGAAACAGGACCTGGATCTGCGTTGACAAACAACGGACTCAACCCGTCAGAGAAAACCACTGACACATATTCCTTTCCGTTGAAAACAGTCGAGGCATAAACAAGCCTTACCAGCAAGTGCCAGTTTCAAGAGTTCAAGCAATTAAGATAGAACTGACATACAGTGCAGTAGGTGAATTTGAAGCTAAATTTAGAAAATGCATAATTTATGATGTCCGTGAAGTACGCGGGGTAACGGGCTAGCGGTGTGGCGGGCTGGCAGTGTGAACTGGGCGGGCTAGCAGTCTAGCGGGCTAACAGTGTGAACTGAGCGGGCTAACAGTCTAGCGGGCTAACAGTGTGAACTGAGCGGGCTAGCAGGCTAACGGGCTAACAGTGTGAAGTGGGCGGGCTAACAGTGTAGCGGGCTAGCGGAGTGAACTGGGCGGGCTGGCGGACCAGCGGGTTAAACTTAAACACTTCATTGAATCAACATGAAAACGTTATGAAACATTTCCCAGCAGTGTGAATTGAGCGGGCTAACAGTGTAGCGGGCTAGCAGAGTGAACTGGGCGGGCTGGCGGGCCAGCGGGCTAAACTTAAACACTTCATTGAATCAACATGAAAACGTTATGAAACATTTCCCAGCAGTGTGAAGTGGGCGGGCTAACAGTGTAGCGGGCTAGCAGAGTGAACTGGGCGGGCTGGCGGGCCAGCGGGCTAAACTTAAACACTTCATTGAATCAACATGAAAACGTTATGAAACATTTCCCAGCAGTGTGAAGTGGGCGGGCTAACAGTGTAGCGGGCTAGCAGAGTGAACTGGGCGGGCTGGCGGGCCAGCGGGCTAAACTTAAACACTTCATTTAATCAACATGAAAACGTTATGAAACATTTCCAGCAGCGTGAAGTGAGCGGGCTAACAGTGTAGCGGGCTAGCAGAGTGAACTGGGCGGGCTGGCGGGCCAGCGGGCTAAACTTAAACACTTCATTGAATCAACATGAAAACGTTATGAAACATTTCCCAGCAGTGTGAAGTGGGCGGGCTAACAGTGTAGCGGGCTAGCAGTGTGAACTGGGCGGGCTCGCAGGCCAGCGGGCAAAACTTAAACACTTCATTGAATCAACATGAAAACGTTATGAAACATTTCCCAGCAGTGTGAAGTGGGCGGGCAAACAGTGTAGCGGGCTAGAAGAGTGAACTGGGCGGGCTGGCGGGCCAGCGGGCTAAACTTAAACACTTCATTGAATCAACATGAAAACGTTATGAAACATTTCCCAGCAGTGTGAAGTGGGCGGGCTAACAGTGTAGCGGGCTAGCGGTGTGAACTGGGCGGGCTGGCGGGCCAGCGGGCTTAACTTAAACACTTCATTGAATCAACATGAAAACGTTATGAAACATTTCCCAGCAGTGTGAAGTGGACGGGCTAACAGTGTAGCGGGCTAGCAGAGTGAACTGGGCGGGCTGGCGGGCCAGCGGACTAAACTTTAACACTTCATTGAATCAACATGAAAACGTTATCAAAAATTTCCTAGCAGTGTAATGTGGGCGAGCTAACAGTGTAGCTGGCTCGCAGTGTGAACTGCGCGGGCTAGCGGGCCAGCGGGCTAAACTTAAACTCTTCATTGAATCAACATTGAAACGTTATGAAAGGTTTCCTAGCAGTGTGAATTGGGCGGGCTAACAGTGTAGCGGGCTAGCGGAGTGAACTGGGCGGGCTGGCGGGCCAGCGGGCTAAACTTTAATACTTCAATGAATCACCATGAAAACGTTACGAACATCTACGAATTTTCATGCGACTTGTTGCTAATAGATGGCAGAGACCGGGTATATCAATGTTCGCGTAAAATTATGTACACTGAAATCTTAAAATACCACTATAAAACAGGTGAAAATGTCATAATGCGGGGGTCTTATGGTCTGCTTAGCTCCGAATATACGCAGACAGTACCGGTTGAGTGTCTGTCGAGTTCTAACAATATCTGATTCGTTGCACTTAAAGCCAACATTTCACCGTTGCTGGACCCTTTAAAACAACTAAATTTTGTAGCAGACATTTTAGCTTTCAAATAACATTTCCCTTGTATTAGTGGAAAAACTGTGGAGACAAGGGCGGCATCTTCTCGCCTCATAAAAGGCACTTTTTTACGGTAATGTTACTGAAAACAGCAACGGCGTTTTATCGAAGGCATTTTCTGTTTCTTGTACACAGAAATGTGGAACGTCCACCTCAACTTCTCTTCGACACCAATGGTGCATTCCAACAATATATATAATATTCCCTGCACTATTACATTCTTCATCCTAAAACCAACATTTTTAACATTAGCTAAGTAACTAACAAAATACCGATTATAAATTAGCACATTATATGTAATTATGTGTCCGTTTTTGTAACATGAACATTTTATATTTAGTAGCTATCATATCATGCGACTTTGGTGGCTAAATTAATATTGCAACGGTAAGCTGTAGGTCCGAGGTTCGAAGCCTGTTCGAAGTTCCACTTTCTTATAATTTCAAATCCATGTTGTAGGAAGCTCTTAATAGCAGTTCATTAAATAATGATTATGAGTCGGACAGTCCGACTTAAGATCAAATGTACTAAATTCATCGTCCGACTCAATAACATGTTAACTAGTCTACATTAAACATCCAAAGATGTGTTTTTACATTGTAAACATTTTAAAAAAGTTTAAAAACACGTAAAAACACTTACTAATATCAACACAAACAAAATCTAAGAGCATTTACCTGCAATGAAATGTGGTTTCTTAAGCTCTTTCAGAACTGTCGAAGTTTTTGTTGAACAAAATATTTTGAAATTTTCCGCGGATAACGACAGATTGTGAGTATAATGATAAATAGCCAGCTCGGAGAAAACCGCATGAAGAGGTTAGTTCTTGTATGAATTTCATGTTACTGTGATCTACTACTTATCATTTGCGATATATCTGATAACAATCATGCAATGTCCTACCCTTCCTCTGATACCCATACATTTGCAAAAGGCCATCAGATAAAGAGGAAAACAGGAAAATGACTATGCAAGATCCCAGATTTCTACAAAATACCGACATATTATTCCCATTAAAAGTATATTTAAACGTTTTTTGTACACGAAACTGCTGTTATCAACGTCCAAACTTCGACAATCAATGTGCCACCCCGCTTGAGCCAGTAGCACGATTATTTTCCTTTACATACATCGTTTTGAGGCACTAGAAGCAAATTGGAAAACGGGAATTCGCTCGGTTGTTAATTGGAAATTCAAATATTTAGGAAATGTATAATAGTGGAGTTTTTGTCTTGCTCTTCATTTTAATGTTCATACGCTTTTAAAAATAATTCTTGTATACAATCCTTTTTTGATATCTGCTATAATCATTATAAAACATCTGTATCTTTTTATTATATTTTCGACCTTTTGGTCGTAGCTTTAATAAAATTAAAACATTACCATTACAAATAATATTGGACGTTGTTCCGTTCAGGCCATCGTTGTTTAGCCCTGTCGACATCTTCCGCGAGAACACGAAACAACGATGCGAGATCGCGAAAACACGATGCAAGCTCGCGAAAGTACGATGCGAGAACGCGATATTAAATTCGGGTCTTAGCAGCTCACTTTCGCGACTTAGCATTGATGCTTCGCGTTCTCGCCTCCTGTTTTCACGTTTTCGATGTCAAGCCCTTAGGCCAGCAAGACCACGAAAACACGATATTATATTATTATCGCGCCCTCGAATCGTACCTCAGCGGCCTCGCATCGTGCTTTCGCGAACACATCGCCAAAGCGATCGAGCATTTTTGTTTCGCGATACTTTAACAGCACTTTAAATATGTATTGTCTTCTAAAACAATTTTCAAATTTCCAAGTCTCATTTATACAGAATACTTACTTTTGCATGTTGTATATACATTTGTTTATCGCAGAATTTGTCTAAAAGATAATATGAAGGAGCCGTGTTACGTATCACAGAACAGAACAGAACAGAACAGAATTTTTATTTCCATTAACCTGAACATTCATAGTTCATCGGTATAAATATATATATATATATGATGATGTATAAGAAATACGCTATACATGCAATAGCGAGAGTGATTAACGAGAAACATAACGCAAACAATGGTGTTACAATATGAAAGAAATATAATAAAAACTGTAGAAGACTTGTAAACAAAGAATAAAACAAGTACTGTTCGAACACAAGCAATGCATGAGTAAATTTACATTTAAATCAAAAGTTGTTAAGCGTTACTCACGCAATAAATTTCTATCACACCAGATCATGATATGTACTTATTAGACTTAAATTTCTGCAAAATTCGATCTTTTTTCAGCCAATTATAAATTTTGCATATTGGCACAATCAATATAAACCACAACTAAACCATGCAACTTAATTGATTTTTTTAAAAACAATAACTACTCAATTTGCAAAGGACACCACTCTCAAAATTGTTCTTATGTATAAGGTTTAGTTAGCTCCAATTACGTAATATACGTATCTTAGACCATAATAGTTGTAGTAATTAATGCAAGTTCCTAACAGCATAACAGATATGAACAAACGGACGACAAATGACAAAAAGGTGTTACACTGTTGTGGATCCAGTATTTCAGTTAGAGGGGGTGTAAACGGGGGCGAAAACTCAAAATTATGAAGAAATGATTATCTAAAGCACGAAAATAGCCCAAAGTCAGTAATATTTAACGAAATTATTAGTATTATTAACAGTGTTAAATGGACTAAAAATCTCTTCTTGCTCGAGGGGTAGGGGGCGTACTCCGCATCCGCTCCAAGTTTACCAAGTTTATTTCTACACTCAGTTCATAAATACATGTAGACATGAGGCAAAAACATACATCATACATTTATACGAGGCTCATAGTTCTGAAAAAATTAATAGAAGTATAATGACATACAATGACCAAACAATATCGCCATTGTTATATACAAGGAGAGAGGGCAAAAAAAAGTGCCGAATCTTGAGACACTGGTGAGAGACTAAATATGTGCTCGCAACTCAAAATGTGCAGATGTGAAATACACGTTCGTACTAAAAACTTATTTAAAAAAAACCTATTTTTCACAAGATTTTAACTTGTGAAAAATGCGTTTCCATGTTCGTACGAAATTTGTATCCGAACGTAATTTTCACACGATTTGTGAAATACTCGCACGCATTCTTCACACGTGTCAATAGATATATTGAATTATCTTATTTTATTTCTAAAACTTCATTTAGCAATAGCTAACGTTTGCTGATTTGTTCTAATATTCATCATGGATCCGCTAAAAACTTTAATATAACCCGTTCATTGTAATTTAAGCAGTTCGTGTCTTTTCAATGTGATTACTGGAATGTGTTTCAAATTTTCATAAATTTTTTTAGAACATAACAATAAACAGTTTTATGCTCAGAAAGACCAGACAACCAGTGCATCACTCTCAACACCATTAGGTCAATGTAGTACATCCCATCCACCTAGCAATGTTTCCCAGATGGACATCAACATGCATACAAACACCACTCAATCAAAGACAGAAACACACAACCACACTCATACCAAAAAGTACTCCGTCACAATCCAATAGACAGATCACGAAAAAGAGAGGCAATGGCATTATCAATTCGATACCGCCAACGGTGTTTCGGTCCGTTAACTCATAGACATCCAGGTGTTCATGGCGGGTCGGCAGCTATTGTTTACTAGCCACGTTTCGATGCCTTCGAAAAAAAACCAAAGAAAACTGACAAACCGCCCAAAGGCAACACACATAAACGAACCACAAAACACCAGAGACATACAAGCATGGGGACAAATGAGCAAAACAATAGGCGCAAGCCCTGGCTAAGAAGTGTAAACTAAGCATGCCTTCGGTCGATACAAACACAAACTACATTTTCACATCGATTCCGAACCAACATAAGGTAAAACAAAAGACTAAAACCCTGATTTATTTTATCTAACACTGTAAACCTTTTCGCACTTTAAATAAGAAGAAAAAAAGCCAAACTAATATTACAAGACGAAGAGTGCATGCAAGAAACCTTTCAAAGCAGAAACGGCAATGTACTCAACAACTATCCCCTATCACTAAACACTTAGTTTGAGCAAGATCAATGCAATCAGAGTATGATTTGGTAAAACAGCGACAGACATCAGTTGACATCCTTCTTATGTTATACGATATCTGAGAAAACGTCAAAAATGTATTCGGATAAATATTTTGAACCATGTTAGAGCAATTTATATCTATAACACAAATATCACCTAAATATCTAGACATGTGATTGAAAGCTTGTTTGATGTCACTTTGGGTATCTAGTGGCAAAATAAACAAAATTTCTTTTGTAAAAAAATAAGAACACATATTGAGGAAGCACAATTGTTATACCAACACATTGTCTATAAACTTTCGTACTATACCGTACGAAACCGCTGCGACTTGGCTAGTTGAACTTGAGTAAGCATTCTGAAAAGCTCTCTCTTATTTTTACACTTTCTTTCAAAACGAGTAATCAGCGGTTTAATGTCAGGTCTGGGAGGTGCACTCAGGAGCTAGGGTGCCTAGCGATGTCTGTTATTTCAGTCGGAAGCTAGGCTTGCCTGGCGGTGTCGGTGATTTGGTGATTTCACCCGGGTGCTAGGAACGTTTTGCAGGGATGTTCGATCCAGTAGCTATTATGATGGATGAAGACCAGGATGAAGAAGATAAAGGAAAGTGCGGCATTAACACCGCCCCAACAGTACCATGCTGAAGGCGAATGAAACGTTGTATACTGACCCCATAGAATAATAACCTCCCCTGTAATTATTTTATATATAATAATGACTCCTGAAAATACTGACTCTTCATGATCTATAAAATGTTATGACTTCCCGGTCATAGTATTATGACCGGGGAGTCACTATTCTATGTAAAATAATGACTGGGGGATCATTATTCTATGGGGATCAGTTTACAACGCTACAAACTGACCCTCATAAAATAACTTTGTGAAAGTTTCCGACTGGAAGCAATTGTCCCTTGCAGATCTGAGTTCGATGCCTACCATAGTCAATATTATCATGTGAGTAAGTTAAGAAACTAGCTTGAGGAATATGAGTGGTTATACCAAGGACTGGTGCCCGCCTGAGCCTGAAAGTTGTCCGAAATGGCACCTTGGGTCTGAATCGTACAACAAGGAGGACAGGCTAAAAATCAGTCCAGATGATCAAAAATGATGTTTGCATTTTTGGAATGTGTGACATTTCGTAAAGGAAAGCCCACAATTTTAGGGTCTTAGCTCCAACCATTAGGCGTACTGATTTACGGCAGATTTTTTCCTGTTGATGTATATTCAGAAATTGCGGAAAATGCCGCAAAACTGGGAATCAATGACAGCAGTATGTTGATTGAGATATTCTTATCATATATTTGTCACACTCTTATTTCATAATTATGTTCGGATAAACAAACAACTTTCATTTTACTACTGTCCATGAACAATACTAAAACAAGTTTTTGATATGTGGTGTTGCCATGACAACGAGAAGTTAGTAAACGTGAGCAAATTTCTCTATTTCTTGTCCGTTCAAAGCAGAGAATTGGATTATTTTATTACTTTTAAACAGATTAAATCATCGTCTATCACATGTCTAGGTCCCCATCGGGGGTTCGACATTACTGGCAGATAGATAGATCGATATCACCATTCAGTTTATATAGTGCATTTGTTAATTTTAAATTATCATCATCATCATCATCATTTTTGTTCAGTCACAGTCATAGTGAACAGCAGAAACAAGACAGCAACAACAACAACATCCTCGTCGTCGACATCATCAACATTAACATATTCAGACAAAATCTCCGGATCTTTAATGAAGAAGTTTTGGCAGGCATGAATTTACAAACTGTATTAGGAGGTGAGCTGTGGTTTTCATGTTGATTCAATGAAGTGTTTAAGTTTTGCCCGCTGGCCCGCCAGCCCGCCCAGTTCACACTGCTAGCCCGCTACACTGTTAGCCCGCCCACTTCACACTGCTGGGAAATGTTTCATAACGTTTTCATGTTGATTCAATGAAGTGTTTAAGTTTAGCCCGCTGGCCCGCCAGCCCGCCCAGTTCACTCTGCTAGCCCGCTACACTGTTAGCCCGCTCACTTCACACTGCTGGGAAATGTTTCATAACGTTTTCATGTTGATTCAATGAAGTGTTTAAGTTTAGCCCGCTGGCCCGCCAGCCCGCCCAGTTCACTCTGCTAGCCCGCTACACTGTTAGCCCGCTCACTTCACACTGCTGGGAAATGTTTCATAACGTTTTCATGTTGATTTAATGAAGTGTTTAAGTTTAGGCCGCTGGCCCGCCAGCCCGCCCAGTTCACTCCGCTAGCCCGCTACACTGTTAGCCCGCCCACTTCACACTGCTGGGAAATGTTTCATAACGTTTCCATGTTGATTCAATGAAGTGTTTAAGTTTAGCCCGCTGGCCCGCCAGCCCGCCCAGTTCACTCTGCTAGCCCGCTACACTGTTAGCCCGCCCACATCACGCTGCTGGGAAATGTTTCATAACGTTTTCATGTTGATTCAATGAAGTGTTTAAGTTTAGCCAGCTGGCCCGCCAGCCCGCCCATTTCACTTCGCTAGCCCGCTACACTGTTAGCCCGCCCACTTCACACTGCTGGGAAATGTTTCATAACGTTTTCATGTTGATTCAATCAAGTGTTTAAGTTTAGCCCACTGGCCCGCCAGCCCGCCCAGTTCACTCCGCTAGCCCGCTACACTGTTAGCCCGCCCACTTCACACTGCTGGGAAATGTTTCATAACGTTTTCATGTTGATTTAATGAAGTGTTTAAGTTTAGCCCGCTGGCCCGCCAGCCCGCCCAGTTCATTCTGCTAGCCCGCTGCACTGTTAGCCCGCCCACTTCACACTGCTGGGAAATGTTTCATAACGTTTCCATGTTGATTCAATGAAGTGTTTAAGTTTAGCCCGCTGGCCCGCCAGCCCGCCCAGTTCACTCTGCTAGCCCGCTACACTGTTAGCCCGCTCACTTCACACTGCTGGGAAATGTTTCATAACGTTTTCATGTTGATTTAATGAAGTGTTTAAGTTTAGCCCGCTGGCCCGCCAGCCCGCCCAGTTCACTCTGCTAGCCCGCTACACTGTTAGCCCGCCCACTTCACACTGCTGGGAAATGTTTCATAACGTTTTCATGTTGATTCAATGAAGTGTTTAAGTTTAGCCCGCTGGCCCGCCAGCCCGCCCAGTTCACTCTGCTAGCCCGCTACACTGTTAGCCCGCCCACTTCACACTGCTGGGAAATGTTTCATAACGTTTTCATGTTGATTCAATGAAGTGTTTAAGTTTAGCCCGCTGGCCCGCCAGCCCGCCCAGTTCACTCCGCTAGCCCGCTACACTGTTAGCCCGCCCACTTCACACTGCTGGGAAATGTTTCATAACGTTTTCATGTTGATTCAATGAAGTGTTTAAGTTTAGCCCGCTGGCCCGCCAGCCCGCCCAGTTCACTCTGCTAGCCCGCTACACTGTTAGCCCGCCCACTTCACACTGCTGGGAAATGTTTCATAACGTTTTCATGTTGATTCAATGAAGTGTTTAAGTTTAGCCCGCTGGCCCGCCAGCCCGCCCAGTTCACTCTGCTAGCCCGCTACACTGTTAGCCCGCTCACTTCACACTGCTGGGAAATGTTTCATAACGTTTTCATGTTGATTCAATGAAGTGTTTAAGTTTAACCCGCTGGTCCGCCAGCCCGCCCAGTTCACTCCGCTAGCCCGCTACACTGTTAGCCCGCCCACTTCACACTGCTGGGAAATGTTTCATAACGTTTTCATGTTGATTCAATGAAGTGTTTAAGTTTAGCCCGCTGGCCCGCCAGCCCGCCCAGTTCACTCTGCTAGCCCGCTACACTGTTAGCCCGCTCACTTCACACTGCTGGGAAATGTTTCATAACGTTTTCATGTTGATTTAATGAAGTGTTTAAGTTTAGCCCGCTGGCCCGCCAGCCCGCCCAGTTCACTCTGCTAGCCCGCTACACTGTTAGCCCGCTCACTTCACACTGCTGGGAAATGTTTCATAACGTTTTCATGTTGAGTCAATAAAGTGTTTAAGTTTAGCCCACTGGCCCGCCAGCCCGCCCAGTTCACTCCGCTAGCCCGCTACACTGTTAGCCCGCCCACTTCACACTGCTGGGAAATGTTTCATAACGTTTTCATGTTGATTTAATGAAGTGTTTAAGTTTAGCCCGCTGGCCCGCCAGCCCGCCCAGTTCACTCTGCTAGCCCGCTACACTGTTAGCCCGCCCACTTCATACTGCTGGGAAATGTTTCATAACGTTTTCATGTTGATTCAATGAAGTGTTTAAGTTTAGCCCGCTGGCCCGCCAGCCCGCCCAGTTCACTCCGCTAGCCCGCTACACTGTTAGCCCGCCCACTTCACACTGCTGGGAAATGTTTCATAACGTTTTCATGTTGATTTAATGAAGTGTTTAAGTTTAGCCCGCTGGCCCGCCAGCCCGCCCAGTTCACTCTGCTAGCCCGCTACACTGTTAGCCCGCCCACTTCACACTGCTGGGAAATGTTTCATAACGTTTCCATGTTGATTCAATGAAGTGTTTAAGTTTAGCCCGCTGGCCCGCCAGCCCGCCCAGTTCACTCTGCTAGCCCGCTACACTGTTAGCCCGCTCACTTCACACTGCTGGGAAATGTTTCATAACGTTTTCATGTTGATTCAATGAAGTGTTTAAGTTTAGCCCGCTGGTCCGCCAGCCCGCCCAGTTCACTCCGCTAGCCCGCTACACTGTTAGCCCGCCCACTTCACACTGTTAGCCCGTTAGCCTGCTAGCCCGCTCAGTTCACACTGTTAGCCCGCTAGACTGTTAGCCCGCTCAGTTCACACTGTTAGCCCGCTAGACTGCTAGCCCGCCCAGTTCACACTGCCAGCCCGCCACACCGCTAGCCCGTTACCCGGGGTACTTCACGGACATTAATTTATGTAAAATGTATCAACACTCACAAACAGTCTTCGTGGACGATTGTCATTCCCATGTAAATATATCAATCTAGAGCATGCTCTATACGTTACTGAAACGAGCACAGGACTACTTTGAACAGAATTCCCGTCAATCGGCCGTCAGATCAACATGTGTTCCTATTCCCTTAGCTTTTTACCAAATATTTTTTATCTACCATCTTTCATGCCTCTGTGGTTTTTTTCATACATGTATTTAAAACATGTTTAGTACTTCATCAGCATGTAAAAATGTAGCACATATCAAACATTTTAACGGTTATTAACACTCATGCATCAATACTGTTAATAAATTAAACGCGCACTCCATACATAAATTAACTTAATAACAAGTGTTTTTCAAATTTACTATGGATTTGTATATTATGACGAAATAATGATCCATACATTTTTTACAGGTCAATATTATGCTTTTTTAAAATAAATGACCGAAATAGCCTGGCTGCTCATTTGATTTCCTAATTAAGTCTCCAGAGTCCAGTATCAGCATATTCCAGGCACACCGACACAATATACGGGGCAGATACCCAACTGCTAAAAATATTAGATATTAGATTATCAGACGTTCTGCCAAGAAATTTCGAGCCGAATGTCCCAGAATAAGATGCACAGGAATTTCACTAAAAAGTAAAAACGAGCAGGGAAGCTGTTTCAACTTATGAACTTTGACTTTTCTCTTAAAAATATTTCTAAAAATATCAAGACAAATATACTGGTAAAAGGTCTTACGCAGATACTAGCAATACAATTTTATACCGTTTTGCTTTAAGTAAAATATAAAGTTTGTCATTTAACGGTGTGCACAAATAAACGTAAATTCTTATATTCAAATCTGTTAGCAACAAAAAAAACGTTATACAAATTAAATGCAGATTATCACGTCAACATTTTAGAAGTCTTTTACTTTTACCACGATTGCGTAATATTGCAAGTTTTGTTACACAAAGTCTAGTTTCCCCTTCTAGATTACCATTACTAAGCACTTTTAACAAAATTACTATTTCAGTGTGGTATCCGGAACACTATAAATACACATTATTGGACGCAAATAATTCGGTGGTTGCACTATGCGGTCGGCATTTCCTTTATCAGTTGAGTCTTCATAATTCATTAGTCAATTATTTTTATTTATTGCCCAGCAGTAAAACACAGCTTGCTTTACAATAAGAATTTTGTGGTTTAATGTGCAATACATTTTGGTAACTACCTTTAAAAGACAGCTTAATTCATAATAGATTCATTACAGGTTCCCCAATATAAATCGACTTTACTACAAGTGCAATATGGGTCATTTTCATGGAATAACTGTTGTGAATTTGGTAATATTTTTATTATTACTTCAATATTTGACATTTAAAATAAGTTCTTACGCGTCAAGCTTTTTATCAGATGGTTGCCTTCGTTTAGGATCAGAATTTAAAGAAATATTAATGGGACGATTTACAATGAAATCGTTTCTTATTTGTTTTTATGTATAATTGTAATCAGGTATCAAAATATTGCCAATTGTCTTAACTGATGGACTAGGTCAATTGTACTTGTGAATATTTATACAGAGGTTTTGATCTATACTTCACAAGCAAAACCGTTAAGATCTGGTTTCGCACGTACGCACTATTACAATATGTGATCTATATATTTGCCTGCAACCTCGCTTCGCCGTGATTTTCTTATTATCGCTGAAATTGAACTGTTATTACGTACTAGGGATTTGAAAATTGTTTCTAGAGTGTGAATAAAATGCTTGCTCTAATAGCATTTATACATGTTTAACGTCTAAAAAATTAATTGATATTCTTTATAAACAGCGCATTCATAACTCTTTGTATGCAGCGATTTCCTCTCCGATGAGTACTGATTACTTTGTAAATTGTAAATATGCTACCACTAACTGGATACCAATTGACTTAATTATGCATTTAATTAATAAAACATATTGTTTACAGTTTGAACTTCTTTTTCAGGTTATCATATTCCCTAGCCGTTTTTGTCAGTGCAAATGAAACGTAGTATGATTATTCATTGATGTAGATTATACTAATAACTTTAAGCAGTTTTTTACATAGACATTTTAAAATTCTTGTTTTAAAATTGCAATGAAGACGTTAATAAATTTATTCATTGTTTGCAATGAACATGTAGGAAAACGTTTTGCATACGTTTATGTTCCTACAAACACGTTTAAAATGATTGAGTGAATTACTTGACAGTATTATTGTCCTTTGACGTAAACCATTAAATCAAGGCTCTCTTGTTGGTAAAACTGATATAAAATCTCCAACCCTAATTTACACAGAATTTGAAACAGTTCAAGTACAAACATTTCTCTCGTAAGTTTAATAATTCTTGGTCAAAACATCTTTTTGTCGACAATACATGGTAGTTGATATAGTTTCCCGTTTTATAGACATGCCTTCACTAATTATTTGTGTTGACATTTTTTATATAAACTGAGGAAATATAATGGCGAATAAGTCTTAGTTATTTAAGCGATGCATCTTTTTAAATTTAATAATCACCAGTTTCGTTCCAAACAAATATAATTATTATGATGATTTTTCAAAGCTTTTAGGGAACTGCCCAATATTTATTGCAAAAAATATAATAATAATAATGATGAAATAAACAGATGTGTCTGAAAAAACCTCAGTCTTTTGAAAGAGGTCTTTATGAATCATAAACACCCGCATGCATGAGAAAATAATAAACTCCAAATCTTTTGCTTAAATGCATTCACGTTTTAAAACAAAATATCGATCAATAAATTTGTTTAGAGAAATATCCGTTTATCAAATGTACTTGTATGCCAGTTTATTGGCAGCAGTTATTTCACCCGGAAAAAGATGGGTGAAGTTGATTTTTGGCTTTGGCGTTTATCTGTACTATTTGTGAAAAAAATTAGTTCGCAACAGATCTGTGCAGTTTATTTGAGTCTGAATGCATACACGTTGAAGGAGTTTTTAAAGAAGTTGGTTTAATTTCAAAATAACTAGACCATATCTTTTTCAAACTCTTAACGTAAAATGTGTTGCATATTTTGAAAATAGCACATAACTCTTAAGATAGACACAAATAAATTTTACAGGTAAAGACATTTGTATTTATTAACAATACTGGAAATCATTTGAGAAAAAGTAACATGTGCCCAAGATCATAAAACTAAATCTGGAGATCAGTCTCAAATCTCAAGCATCTGATTGGCTGAAATGGCGACTGGTCGCCATTTCAGCCAATCAGATGCTTTTTGAGACTGATCTCAAATCTTAGTTTTATGATCTTGGGCACATATTAAAAAGCCGAACCATCCAATTACAATGTTATTGAGATAATACTGAAATGAAAATGCAACTTGAAAAAAAGAAACAGTTTCCTAACATGTTTACTTCTTGGTTTGTCGAAACCTTTTGGCCTTTTTTTTCAAAACCCTTCTCTAATACTCATTGCCAGCCCAACAAAAGTGAAGAAATGTAGCGGTATAACATTAACTTTAATTTTGATGCTTACGTTATATATAATGATTTATTTACGGAGTGAAGAAACCCACAACTATGAAATAACGTTTGTCGAATAAATTAAATTTAACCACTAAACAAATTAAATTATAGAGTTCTATTTGGGAGATCTTCAGAAAAAGTACATATAGAATACAATCTCGGCATGTGGCCGCTCTTCGCTTTCTCAGTTTTCTGAAGATCACCAAACTTCAACTCTTTCATATACATATTGTATCTAAACTTAGAAATTTTTCATAATATACTTTGTGTTACTTTAGGTGTTTCAGTTATGTGATTTCAGGAAACCCTCCAGTTGGATATAGTTTATAAACATTGTCAACAATATATTTTTTCAGATGCTATGCATGTTACGATTTCGACCAATGACATGCCACACTACTCGAAATTCAGTTGAAAGCCGTTTCAACTGCCAGGTGAGAGACATCGTTGTTGTTTTTATTATTGGTTTGATATGCAAAACAAAACACTAACTAAATTCCATTTGCACAACGGGAATATGCATAACGGGAATAGATAATACAATTGTATTTCGGCTTGACTAAAACAAAAGTTAGGCGTATCTTTAATTTTTACCTATGAAAACGGATAACGTATCCCAATCAATCGAACTGATAAGCATAAACTGGGCCCATTCTGTAAGATTATAACCCCGCTGTGCAAAACTATATAACACAGCAATACCATTTACAAGGGACGTGGATTTGTTGCTTATAAATAGGTTGATACTTAAATTATTGTTAGTTCATTACAGTCTTCTTAAAATAAACTATGGCGTTTTTTAAAATTATTTCTTTATTTTTCTAACATGCGCATCTAAAACTGAATACATTCTGTTATAATATTTTGTAGTTTATTGTCGCCACAATCAGTGTATTATCACGATAATGAATAAAATATCGAGCGCATTTCTAGCGCAGTTAAACATGTTTTCGAGTGTTAAAACAGGGGCGACCTAAAAGCAATGTCTTGAATTAAAATGTTAATTCCATAACCTGTGATTATAGGATTGGATGAAAAGCAACATTTAAATGCTAATGCAATACTAATGCATTACTTTTTATGTAATGCCAAAACATGATTATACATACATTGGCAGTTTGGGGCGGTATAAACAACCAAAACTAACAAAAATGCGATATATTTACGAAAAATAAGATTTTACGAACAATCGGTTTGGTCCGCTGCTTATTT
>JAZAYU010001610.1:0-18938 GCA_038501625.1 Corbicula japonica | reverse complement strand
TCTTGAAATGGTCTTATGATAATAACATTCAAATGGAGATTCTTTAAAACAAAACATTCATATTAGATGGAACTTGTTTGGTCGAATAATACTTTTATGTTATTAATTAACATAACACATTTAAAATAACGCACTTTAAACTTTGTCAAAGTTAATTATGAAAGTTTAAATAATAGACTGACATTGACAATGATTAACAGAAAAAATGTAAGGTAAAAGTCTATCTAACAGAAAAATGTTATATTACCGAGTCATTTTTCTAATTGCTATCATGTATCATCACGTTTACATACACAAATACAAAACATATTGTTGCGTGCCGACGACGGTGCAAAGTACACACTCTTCACAATAGCAGACGGACAGCTGATGCTCTACGTAATAATCTCTTTACAAAGGGACGGACGGACGGGCAGACGGACAAAGCGTGACTACATATATGTATAAAGGATTAAACGGATAAATAAGGCTTGACTCCGTAGCATTCAACACAAATTGTTTGGGGAGGGTTATTTTAAAATACACTAAAATATAATAACTCTAACAGTTTGATGACTTTTATTCACGTAAACCTTAACAAATGTTTGAGGAAATAAATAATCAAAGTGAATAAATATGTGATTTAAACAAGTACTAAAGCGTTGGCGACCTTTAAATAAAGCGACAATTCTAACGAGAATAACAACGTTGCCTGGCTTTTAAATAAGTTAAAACCTGTTAATGCTTTTCTTACTATAAAATACTTGTGCAAGAATAATTTATTTAACTATGAGTTAAATAACAATAATTTACTTGAAGTCTAACTTAATACAAAATAATTTCGATAAAAAGCCGAAAAGGTCTACCTGACATAGAAAATTCTACTAGATCTGCGGAGTGCCGAAATAATGAATTGCAGCCCCTTTTATAGTACGCTTACCGACGGCTTACTAACAAAACCGACAATGTGAGTAAAATTGTAAGTAGGTGTGCATTAGGGTTTACTAACAAAACTTACAGTTAGTTAAAAGATGTCCTACCATAAAATAACAATTGGAATAAACGTTTGAACAATTAAACAACGTTGTTACTTATATAAGACATACAAAATAGCGCGGGAGTAAAATATGATGTGCCGAAAAAGGGGTTAATGACAATTATTTTAGTTTATGATTGCAAAACATTCCCTTAATATTTACATTCCTATTGATTTCTTCATTTAAAAAAAATCGGTTCATTTTGCATGAACCTCATGACCCGTAATGACGCCAGTAACGTCATGGCTGTTACTATTGAAAACTCCCACGTATTACTCTCCCTTTTCACTTAATACTAATTTTTGAAAGCGTTAGACTTAAGTTTATTTAAAGAAAAAAATGAATAAAATGTAAATATAAGTAATGATTCTTATTTTGGTGCGGTTCATGCAGATTGGACGTGCACGCGAGAGCTGGCAAATTTACCATAAAGCGCTAATTGTAGCCTTTTACTATCAAGTTTACGACTGTGATACGATGACGTCACGTAATAATGACGTCACGACAAAAGCATACGCAATGGCGGACATGAATGTAAATAACCAGTAATATGGACAAATTAAACGTTAAATCTTTATCACAGTAATGATTCGGAAGGAATTGAATACTTTTAATAAAATTAAAAGGTAAAAACATGCATTTTGTGTCTAATATGAAGTATCAGATACGCATGTGTTTTGCAATAAAACCCGTAACACATAACCAATAAGTTACATGTATAGGGTCAAAGCCGGCACACCACAATATTTTATAAATATTACGAATTAATACCTATTTTTAAAAGGTAAATATGCATTAAAGTATTTATAAAAAGTGTAGGGGGTGCTTTGAGTACCAGCATACTGTCATAATAAGAAATTGCCAATGACGAAAGGCCAATTGCTTCAAACTACATTTACTTAATTCAAATGTTCACGAATTCATTATTTTGAATTTCCGCTGACGGAAAAGGTTTTAAGTAATGTTGCCAGGAAATACTTTATCAGAATTCTTTGAATCGTCTATTTATTTATAGAACATACATAAAACATCAACATCGTATTTCCATCTGCATTATATATGCCCAAACAGTCTATTTACATTAAACAAACTGAATATTTGTGAGTATTTACATTGGGGCACGTCACGAGAAAAAGTACCTTCGGTCATATTTTGCGACATTTTAGTTGTTACTATATTTAGAATAAAATTTCATCTATTTATTGTTTTCTCATAACTAAAAAGTGGTTTTGTTACACATTGAGTCAATAAAATGGTATTTTTACCGCAAAAATGCAAAAGAATTGATGTCCGCTCAACTTCATGATGTTATTTTTAGAATTGATGTAAATTGTCCGAAGATACCTTTTTCCGCGACGCGCCCCATTTCATAAAGGATAGCAGAATCTGAATTACTACCTTAATAGTTAGTAGTTCAACAGAAGCATTAGTTGAGCATACATTAATATTTAAAGGAGCATTTGCAAAAAAACCCCAACAATAACAACATCTACAAAACAACAACAACATGGGATTATAAATCAATTTAGATTTCTAATTTCAAGTATTATGTTAGTTAAATAGGCATACATGTATCATTATTGTTCGTATCCACCACAAGATGAACGTTTCTGTAATGCATAAGTTTAATCGATCCAACCACCAAATAAGTAAAGTTCATAACTGCTTATATTCTCGGGTTATACACTCAACCAAAGTTCTAATTGGTAATTAAGTGTATATGTTTACAATGTATGCTAGTTTCGTTTCTTCCCTACGTCAAGAGAGGTTGTGGAAAGAACTGTTTTGTCTTGAAATCAATTATCTAATGTTTTTTAATCTTTATTAATTGTTTTCTTAAATGAATCCAATACCATTTACTTACACCGCAGGGTCAAAATTAGAACAGACTTTAATTGAAAGGGAGGTCATTTTAAATTGGATACTTTGAAAGGGGTTTATTTAACAAATGTGCTGTTGATGAATCATGTTTTCTGTTTTTCCTACTAATGAGGAGTTCTATTAAAACAAAACAAGGAATTAGGAGCAAATTTCTGTTTACTTGATTTTTATGCATAAAATGCATTTTTAGCAAAATTAAGGATAACTCTCGCCAAACTGTTTCAAATTCAATTATCACAAGATTAAAGCTTAAGTTGAAGACTGTTGTTGACATATGATCATAAAAAAAGAGGGAATCCAATGTCTTTCTAATAAAAAAGTAATATATGGAATCGCCACACTCAAAAAACACAGCCTCCAAATGCAGCGAAAAAGAAGAGAGGAAGAGAGAGTGAGCATGTTTTATATAAGTATGTCAATTCAAATAGGACGCCACATACAATTAACGAAGAAGAGAACCTTTGGGGATACCGCCTTGGAACGGTCAGTGGCAAAACAAATTGCCACTGGGGGTTTAAACCAGGTTCTAGGGTGCACCAACCTCACACTTGCCCCAACTGGTTCTCGTATCACAAAACAAGCACAAGTTGTCTTGGTGAAATAACTCCAACCCACCCATCGGCTCAACAATGTTGCATGCAAAAGCACACAAACATATAAAACATAAGAAGCTAATAGCAATGCAAAGCCAAAGGGTAGTTACTCAATGATCTTACCGAGACCAGAGCTCCTGGGGTAAAATCAGCAAGAATACGATGACAGAGATAAAAGAAACGAATCGAGCTTCTAGGTTCTTTTAAGAAAAGATTTCCCCATAAACCTTCATAAATTCTTAAACCCCTGCCACCGTCGTGCATCCAAAGAGGTAAGCATAATGATCAACTGTAGATGGGTTAATCACTAGGCCTGCAGAGCGCTGTAAAATATCATGTTGGTAACCTTTCTTTTTAAATTTACAGATGGTTTTTACAAATAACCGAGAGAAATTAACATTGCCTTTTATAAAAAAATAAAAAATACGGACAAAAAGTGACCAATTAGAACTTTTGGTGAGTATATATCTATCTTCTGTCGCCGTGGGTGTGGGGGAAGTTTTGCGGATTTTTCTGCTTGAGTTTGTTTAGGAAATTTGTATTTGCTATGGAAGAGATGTAAGTGGGTGAACGCGTATGTTGTATAAGATGGTAACATAAACTCATGTTCCTTGTTATTATGACCACCGGTACCATCTGTATTTCACATAAAAGAATATATTGCAAACATTTTATACTAGAATATAAATTGAGTTAAATTTTAATAATCTTTCTCCTTATAGATCCTAGAGCCGTTGGTTTTGATGTCGGTAAAGAGGCAAAAGTGATTGAAGGCGCATATAAGGTATAAGTATTATATACATACCAGGCTTATTTACCTAAAGCTTATTTAGGACACATTATTATCATTATTTTTATTATTATTTTATTATTATTATTATTATTATTATTATTATTATTATTATTACTATTATTATTATTATTATTATTATTATTATTATTATTATTATTATTATTATTACTCAAAATATAATCAGATATATGAACAGATTACCAATTCAAACTGTGAATGAAAACTTGCTCATTTTCAGGTATCGAGAGATAAAGTTCAAAGTGAAATTAGATTTGCGTTCATCATGATTTTAAAAGTTCTTTAAAGCAACACGTTTAAATTTATGTTAGCTATTAAGTAAAAATAATTTGCAAACAAATGATAATTACATTGGATCATCTTTATTTTGGAGCATTGGACCATCCTTATTTTGGAGAAATGTGTTGACCGTTCGCCGGCCGTCTAGCTATGTAACATTAGCTTCGACTTCATAGCAACTTTTTTCTGTCGTAAAAAAGAACGCACTGAGCAGTTTATTGTTTTAATATGCCTTAGCATTATGCTAATGCTTTGACTAAACTGTTTAGAGAGGATTAAGTGGTTTCAATATCAAAGATTGTTCTAAGGTTAGCAAGTTTCAATCATTAATATAAATAATCAAATTTTAAGATGATGATAAATGTGTAGTTTATGTTATGAACTTTAATAGTTATGGTATTAAGAACGACATCAGTACAGAAACATGTTAAATTGTTTATCAAGACTGTACTAAATACTGGATGGTTCAATCCTTTGTATACCAGTCATAACTTACACTTTATGATTTACATTATGTGTTATATAGGGTACGACAGGTTTTGCATCTAATGTCATAACATACAATTGTCTTTCAGGGTTCGCAAGGCAAAGTGTTTCAAGTAGATCGGTCGGGTTATGTTTGGATGAGTTTTGTTTTCCAAAGCAACGTAGATACCTTGAAATATAAAGCAGGAGCTGGAGGAAAGTATGATGTCAAACTGCTGTGAACAGTTTGTTTATGCCATAATTGACGGTTCGGATTCGCTCCCAGGTGGTAGATGCAATATCATTTGAAAACTTTTGTGTTCAGAATTGTTCTGAAATCCAATATTAAAACATTTGTATAATGATATGTTCAACATTTAGGACGCCTTAAGCGCGATTTTAATCGAAACTGTTCAAATGTTACGATAAACTTTACCTCATGTAAAGACTAAGCATTGTCATGTATGCATGCTTGTTTGTATGAGTTAGTCGGTTTGTTTAAATAATATTATGCAAAGTAAATTAACTGTAAGTCTTCTGCGTTAGATATAATTTATCGACCTTATGTTCTTCATAAATGTGTAGTGTCTTCTTACCCTTTGTTTGTATCCTCCAAATAAGAAATGGTGTATAGTCTCTGTGTCACACGGACTGCAAACCGGATAAACATTTCCTTCATCGGCTTTTCTGTGAAAAACACACGTCATATAAAACACTCGGGCGTTATGCACTCTCGATGACCCTTCATTTTTAACATTTTTATAAACGACATATGTTTACTTTATAGAACATTCTACACTTTATAGCTATGCAGATGATAACATTCTTTCTTTTAACCATCCTGATATTTGTGTTTATAAATCGACCCTAGAACAAGAAAGCAAACGCTCGTTAATTGGTATAACATGAAACAAATGCAAGCCAATTCAGATAAGTTTCAATCCATATATGTCGGTATGAGTGTGAGTGCGCATGCGTCGGATATGGCAGACATAAAATTTTGAATTGAATATTTTTCGAGGAATTTATGTGATTAGTAAAGAAAATAAACATATTAGTGTATCTAAAGTACTGGATATTAACGATAGTGCTGCTGTGTATTTCCATTGTTGTTCTAATCTTTGGTATGACAACCCATGATCAACCGAACTGTTGTTACATAAATGATGTAAATAATGCATGAGTGAAGTTCAGGTAAAGGTTTCAGAATCTGATGTAGATTTAGACTTTTTAATGAATTTTGATGCACAGATTACGCTGTTATGCAAAAAAGCTGCCGGTCAGTTAAATGCATTTTGAAGAAATAGTACATTTCTATCTGTAGAATGTAAACTTTTATTATTATAATTTTTTGTCCGGTCAAATATTAGCTTTTATATTATATCATATCCTATAATAAACTGAACGCTGAACAAGTATTTTAAATGATTTTAATTCAACCTACAGAGTTATACTAGAAAAAGTTAACATGCTCACAAAACATCTTGCCAGACGTAGAACCATAGCAGTAGAAACATATAAATGCCTTTACTGTTTATATCCCTCTTATCTCCACCATCTTGTTGAATTCAAACAATCAACCTACGCTCGGAAACGGTTTATGTGAAGATGATATTTGCTAACTGATACCAAAAGTCCGATCAACAAACTATGGTAAGAAATATTTTGGGTTTTAGGCAGTCCAGGTCTGAAACAATCTACTAAATCAGGTGAGAACATGTGATACATTTAACTACACGCACAAGGTGTTTACCAGAATGATCCGGACCTGGACTGGTCAGACCTGTAAATGTGTCTCGTGTGCATGTAAATGAATATAATTTTTAAACGATCTCATGTGCAATCTTTTGTGATGTATAATTTTATATGTACTATTTGTTAGAACCATCAGTCCTATCAAGTTTGCGTTTTTATATGTGTTTTTGTTCTAATGGCAATGATGATTTTCATTTTTTATTTTGTTTAATATTTACAATTTGATTGATTTTTATGTCTACGTGTTAAATGATCACTGTTATATCGGGAACAAAGCTTATACATGTAGCTTATGAAGCTACTGTATTGGAGCTTCCTATGTTTACCGTTATATGCATCCCATCGTTTGGGATGGATCAAAATAAAACCATTATTGGTTTAAATATTAAGTTGCGCTCAACCCAGGGCTAGGCGGCTTGGGCAGTTATTTACATTTCCATTACTGCCCATGAACAAACTCAATAAATCAGAAACTACACTATTTTCATAATTGTCGTGTTCTGTGGATTTCAAATTTCCCTTATCATCTATTTCGTTGTACAAAAAACGACGCTAAATAAAGTTTCTTCTATCTTGTATCTTGTCTAATAAGATCGGTGGCTAGGTCTTTTCTACACAGAAAAAAATCTTCGTGTTCGGTCGATGACCCATACTTACGAGTGACTATATTTTAACTACCGTTATCTCGGTTAAGTATTCTTCTTTCTTTAAATGGAAAGTCCTCATTAATCACAATAAAAAGAGATCGATAGATAGATACATACGAAATGTACCGATATTTTATGTCACAGTTTACGATGTAACATTTGTAAAATATGCTGTTTGAAAATTGTGAAAAATCACAAATAGTGTTATTGCACAAACTAATTGTTTTCTCGTGGCAGTAATCGTTAGGCATGTAGAGATATGTAAATCAGATAAGACAAGAATGAACAACTCGAGCGTTTTACTGCATGAAAAGCTTTATTTTGATTTAAAACAAATGCTACAATAAACAATTTGAACATTGACGTCATATTTTAAGGACCATGACATCACTCGTCAGAACGTTTTATTTTAAATCATATCAAAATGAAGTATCAAAAGAAACACATCTCCTTTCCCAAAATTGTTTTTATCATTCTGGTGGGCGTAATTGTAAGGCTGAGGTCGGCGGGCGGGCGGGCGTCAACTTTTGGTTTCCGCTCAATAACTTGAGTTTGATTTGGCCTGTTGACGCCAAAGTTGGTGTGTGGGTAGCTTAGGCCAAGTTGAAGCTTGAAATTGCTACACAGATGTCTGTGATCAAGGTCATGGTCACTGTTGCTAAAAATAGAAATTTATTTTCCGCCTAATAGCTTAAGTTCGCTTTGGCTTAGTGATGCCAAACTTGAAGAGAGTAGCTTATCTTTAGACTCAACCTAGGATTGCTACTTAGATCATAGATGTCTGTGATCAAGGTCAGCGCCACTGTTTTTGCAATTTAGTTTCTGCTTAATAACTTGAGTTGGCTTTATATATTGACACTAATCTTATTGTGCGGGTAGCTTATATCATGATGCAACTCTGGATTCTACTCAGACGTCTATATTCGGTCGTTTAAAACCTGGTCGTCGCATTGTGGCGCTTCTTGTCTATTATTAATTTGAAACTTTAAAATTGGCATTTTAGTATCTGTGATATAGTCTATGTTGTGGGAAATACGTTAGAGTGTGTTCTAACTGAAATAAAATGATAGTTTGCAAAAAATATTTTAGTCTCTGCATCTTATTTCTTTTCATCAGGGGATTTCAGCTATTGTGCCTTTTCTTCCTGTACATGCCATAAATTTCTAAATTTGGCTGTCAAATGATCTGTTTTAAACTCTTACGTAAAAATTATCGATCTCATCATAATTAAGGAAAGAGGAGATAAGATTGACCTTTGTCGAAAAAATCCACTCGCTTTTAAAATAATTGAATATTCATATATGTGCAAATGCCACAACTTATATATTCGGCTTATGTGTGAATTGTATATCTGTAGAGTTGAATGCTTCAGTTAATTAACCCAAGAAGTTGCGAAGGATTTAGAATATGAGTTATTATAAAAATATTATATTGGAGGAGAAAAAACGCGTTTACGTAACGTGTTCATACAGTATGATATTGTCAAAAATAGAAAATGCTTATCTTATGAATGCAAAAGGAGCAAATAAAATCCAAATCATTTTGCAGAACTTTCAATACCACAATTTAAATTAAGGATAAAATTTAGCATCACTGAACATTTTCCCGTGTTACTTTGTCAAGTTCTCATTTTGGCTCAGTACTTTCCAGTCTTCGGCTTGCATGTGAATCGTATCTCTGAAGATTCAAATAACATTTAAAATGACTGTGCAGATCATAATTTTTAACATACAGTTCATACGTTTTTGCTAACTCAAAGAACCTTTAAGTTAAAAAGATGATAAACAGACAATTTTGTAATTCGTACATGTACTATGTAATATATACCAATATCCACTGATTAGTCTGTGATAATAAACATGCTATGTAATGGTTACTTAGCTGAAAGATATGTTCCAACAGTGTCAAAACAATGTGTCAAAAGCAAGAAGACAAAGCGATGATGATTACTCATTGATAAAATGTTTCAAGACCTAATGCATGATCGTCAACACCATATAGCAAGATTGCGTCGCGTCATCGTTTCATCAAATAATGATTAAACGTTAAATTCAAATACACTATGTCTTACAATAACTTCAGTGACGTAAAAAGTAAAACAAAAAATAGTTTGACAATTGGTTTTCTTATATTTTCTCAAACGAATTTTTATCGTTATACATGTAGCATGTTAACGATATCTAGAATGTCACATGACTGACAATTAATATTAAAATATCGTTCATCAGTTATCAAGACATTTGATAATGCATGTTCCTTTCATAATAATTACTCGATGGAAAATATTCGAATCTTCGATAAATGTACTAAGATCATAATTGTTTATAGAAACAAAGAATCGCATATATCTCTACTTATTCATACGCGGTTAAACGTAGGTATTTTAAGGAACGGCAACTTTTACATGTTTGTGTTAACAGGTTTTATATTCAAACCTGTCTTCAAAGACTACAAACGTGGTGAAGGTGGTGTATGTTCACAGTTTGATCTTTAAATCATTTAGTTGGATAGCACTGTGTGGTCTTATCAAAAGGTGTTCTTTGTTTAGAAGTGGCAATTAGTTTGGACTGTTTTTTGTTTCGGTTTTTGCCTTTTTGCCTTTATGCATATGCTACTTTTATAATAAATATATCAATAAACATGCGAAAAACAGACTGACTTTGCTACAACCTTTTAATAATTATTTAAATCCATTGAAATTTTCAACCAACAATCAATCACTAAGCGTCTTAACTAACAAATTGTTTAAACTGTTTATTACAAAGAAGTGCAAGTTTATGTTATTACATGTAGCGTTAATTGAATTGTACTTTACAAATCTGACGCATCTTTAATTAAATCCGAGAAGAATTACATTCGGATTCGATACTTAATTCTCGTATCCTAAGTTTATTTTGAGAATATTTACATTCCGATCCGATACTTTAGTCCGGTATCCTAATTTTAATCAGAGAATAATTACATTCCAATCCGATACTTTATTCCTTATCCTTATTTTAATCCGAGAAGAATTACGTTCCAATGCGATGATTTACTTTCCGTATCCTTAATTAAATCTGAGAAGAATAACGTCCCACTGCAATTCTACACTTCCCGCATCCCACATTTAATCATAGAAGAATTACGTCCCAATGCAATACTGTATTTCCGATATCCTAAATCTAATCCGGCGAGAAGAATTACGTCACATACGATTTCTTTTCCTGGAAAGGACGAAAAAAAAGCTACTATAACATACGTTGGAATTAATTATAGAAAAGTTTTTCACGGTTCAGGAGAGTTGCAAAAGCTACTGCATAATTATGAAAACATCTTAAATATGATGACGAGACTTTACCGACAGTTGTTACGAGGAATTTTAATTATTTCAAGCTTTTCAGTGAATTATAGAATTTTCCCGGTAGAAATTAAAGTGAAAGTTGACTGTTTTCAAACAGTGGACTATCATTTGCATTTTCACTCTTTTTTCACGTTGGTACCCAAACGTACATATAATTATAACGTTCTGAATGAGACCGTTTATAAAGAGCGCAAGTTTGTGTATATGCCCAAATAAAGTCACGCCATAAACGAACGTTTTTGCCGCAATTTCATGACTTTTTTCTGTCACATTCACATACATTGTGCACTAAAAGCATAAAATAAAAAGAATTTTTTTTTACCAGTGAAAGATGGAAATATATTTCACTCGTGAACTCCGTAATTACATGTATGTATTATCACTCGTGGCTTCGCCAATAGTGAAAATACGAATTCGGAGTTCACTCGGTGAAATATATTCCTACCTTACACTGGTTAAAACAAATATCCTCAATTTACCTGTTACCGAAGCCTATGTAAGACTCTTTTTATTTTTTTATTATTAAAATAAATACCCAGAAATTTCTTGAAAGTAACATCTTATTAAGGTTGTTTTGTTGAGTGATATAAAAATGTTGATAGTGTGACAAGATTGTGTATTTTTTCCATATGGAAATCTAATAAATTACCCAGTCGTGTTTACGGATTTCGGGAGGTAGACACTAAAATAAATTTTTATGTCGTCTTAAACATCAAATTTTCCGAATAAATTACGTCAGTTAAATATCTTCGATTTATTCTAGTATGTCTAGTCAACTACTGTTTATCACCCAATGTTCTCTTTGGTCATCAAATGTAAACGTTACATTGTATGCTAGTTTCATTTATTCCTTGTGTCAAGAAATTTATTAAAAAGAACTGTTTCATCTTGGAATTGTCTAATGAGAAGAATAAGGAGAACATTTATTTTATGTTTTTCAAGGAATAACAATTTAAAAGTTCTCTTTAGTGACATATAATTGGTATTTTCACTGTTTTGATCTTTAAAATACCATTCTTATTTCACAGTTTTTACAGACTCCTTTCTTTTCAGAAACCTTATAAAATTCAAAATAACTTGACATTATAAATAAAGGAAAAATGATTCCTGTTTAAATATAGACCTGATTTTATTTCACGAACGAACACCAAATTTTCACTTATTTATGAAGTAACTACGAGAAAAACATCCGTTTTTGTTATTCACATAAACTTTTTCCAATTAAACAAACCAGTATCCTCAGACGCGCTAGATATGTTGCATAAATTACATTAAATTCTAACAGGACCGCCGCCGAGACTCTCCAAAGTCATTGCATTGGAGCGACGGTGTTTTATTCCACCATATAACATTTCTGCTTAATTCTTCCCTGATGCCACTTTAAATTTGTGACGTCATAAACCGTTTGACGAACACACTTAGCGAAATAACACCGTTATTTTCAATGCTCTATAAAGCATATTTTGTGTACATGAAAGAATTGAGATGATAAATAGCAACATGTGATATTTCGCAGGATTCATCAAGGGTCGTCGCTCATACCATTAGATATATACCTCGGGGCTAAGCCCTTGCCTTGCGCATTTGAACTCTGCCCCGTGATACAATGCTTCGGTAAAATAGATATATTCAATGTGTATCGAAGTAAACATAAAAAATACTTTAATACTTTATTTGTATAACTTAGATTGAATATCAAAACCTTACGTGGATAAAGCATATTAGTATCCTGCTCATTTCTTTGAATCACAAACTTGAGAAAGCAACTTACGGCGCGTTAAAAGAATCGGTTGAAGCGTAGCGCTTTCATAAATAATAAATAACCTAATTATAGCTATCCGCTCTGATCATGTTCAAACGACCCAGTCTTCCGGGTCTAGCTATCCAAACGGTAATTTTACTGTTTTGCTTCGAATGCATTCCGTTTCCGCTCCGCTATCAATCCGATTGTCAATTTCATGATTTTCAGCTATGGTTATGTTTAAATGCAAATTAGGACTTAAGGTACATACCATACATGTACAAGTCAGTCATAAAAACACCTTCCGGTTACACTTGAGCTTTTCCAGTAGCTCAAATTGGTACCCGCTCGACTAAGTCTTCCCAAAATCCGCAAAGCGAAATTTACTGAAGTATGTTTTGGCTTAATAGTGATATGCTTATAGATTCTTATAACAAATCATCTGAGCCGAATTTGTCTAGTATTTACAAACCCTTCCCATCCGAATTCGGCTACGAGAAAGATAACGCAGTCTGTCAGTTGTTTTTACATGGAACGTTAGTCAACATTCTGAGTTATTTTCTCTATAACGTATATTGACTTAATTAAATGATATACAATTTTATTATTACAAAATGTAGAATCACGATTTCAATGTTTTAACAAAATCAATTACATAATTATATCGTTTGTGATTTGCGTAAGGCAGTTGTAATCAGATAACACCTAACCTTTGTGACCCAGGTACTGCAAAAATGCATTAGATGTTTTTTAGACATATGGCTAAATGCAATGTCATTAATTGAAAGTAAAATTGAAACACTGAATGACAAGATAACTAAAACAACTTCGCTCACACGACTTACTTTAAAAACAATAAGATTCGCGGGGAAGTATTCTTCGTGGATTTCGCGGGCAGATAGAGCCCACAAATTTAAAACCATTACGACAAACTAGAACTGACCACAAACGCAGTTTAGAAAATTGAGTACCACGAAATTAAGAGCCAACGAAAATGGCTGTCGGATGGAAATTCACCAAATTTTATGTCCACGAATATAAGATCTCCCACTGAATTAAGGAAACGATGCCACAATCATGTAAATCAATTGTGATTATTTGATGGATCACGATATGAATTTAAGAACAGTATAAAAGCTTTCGGTGAACGTAAAGATATGGACAGCGTTCTTGTATATTACGTAGACAGGTAAGCACATTAATTTTGAGATTGCAGCCATTATTTAGTAGATATGAGATTAGTAGGTAATGCATGTTCATCTTACATCAAATACTCTTTTAGTGTAGATATTGTTTATTCAACGATAAACTGATTCAAAATAATGCATTTTCTTAAAACAATATATGATTTTATCATTTTTGCAATATAAATCTAGTTTACAATGTACAACATTGTGTCTGTCTTTCAAAAATCTTGAATAATTGGAAATAAGATTTTTTAATTTTTGATTTTTTCTTTTTACTCTATAATAATAATAATAATAATGATAATAATAATAATAATAATAATAATTTTTACAATTATTAATATTATTATTCCAATTATATTGAAATTTATATTATTATTATTATTATTATTATTATTATTATTACCCTTTCAATACTAAATAAAACTGGTATGACCAGTAAGAACAAAACGTTTTAAAAATACAGTCGAACTTCGATGGCTCGAACTCCACGGGACCGGCAGATTTGTTCGAGCCATCGGTAATTTGAGTGATCCGTGGTTGGTATATGAGAATGCGTTTATATTTTTCTAATTAATTTTATGAATTCGACAAAACAATCAAAATTAAAAAAAAACTAATAACAGTTTGTTTTTATTATTATTTGTGTGGTATAATAATTATTAACACAGCAATCACAAAATTTTAAAATTTTCATCCGCTTAGACTTGATTAAATAGCGCATCGTCCTAATTGGCGAGACATTTTAGCGCCTTTCTTCGCACCTTTGATAATTACCGATAACAGTCTGTTCGAGCCAAGCGGTGTCAAAAATATTGTAAAATAACTGTCGAGACCTGGATTGGTGTTCGACTGTTCGAGTTATGGGTTGTTCGAGCCATCGGAGGTAGAACAATATAGAAAATATAGAGTTCTAGTTCGGGACCTGACGAACTGTTCGAGAGAAGGGTGGTGTTCGAGTTAACGGTGTTCGAGCCATCGAAGTTCGACTGTATGCTGTAGGGTACACCAAATAAAAACATATTATTTCACTAAAATATACTAATAGTTTGAGAATTCTTTTGGAAGTGTAGGTGCTAATTAAATTGGAGTAAATAAACCAGACAGTTACAGTGGCAGTTTAGGTAATTAAATCAAACATTTTGTTTTTACTGCAATGAAATTGCACCGAATTCGATTGGATGACAAGGTTGGATGCGTAAGATCAAACGCACAACTTAAAAGCAAGAGAGAGTAAGACTAAGAGGAGCGCAGAAAAGTGACTAACAAAAAAGCCAACGGCATTCATCTGTTCGCTTTACTCAGGTAGAAACAGCGCGAAAATGCGTTCTAATGATTACTTAATACAAAGTTGTGCAATTAAGTCTTTATTCTTTCTTTTTAGTTTGTTAGCACCAATCCGAAAGCAATGAAGTGTTTAATCTTGGTAACCTTGTTAGCGATGATCTGCATCGTCTCTGCTCAGTACGGCAACGGGTACAAGGGTGGAGGCGGTTCATGGGGTGGGAACCAATGGGGTGGTAGCGGTGGTAGTTTCATAGGGGGTACCGGGGGAAGCGGATGGCGTTCCGGCGGCGGACACTGGAATACTGGCGGAGGACGACGGGGATATGGAGGAGGGCAATGGGGAAAGGGCGGAGGTAGATACTACTAGTAGGACGAACGAAAATTCGTAAGTAGCAGTTACCATTGATACCGGGGCGTACGCTAGGTCGCAGTAAATACTACATGTGTATAAATAGATATCAAATAAGCTCAATGCCAATTGAAAGTAAAAGTATCTTATCTTTAAAATTAACAAATTTTTCTTGTTAAAAGATTTTAAGAACAATCAGTATGGTCATACAAGTCTAATGAAGTCTTTAAAATGATCAAATATATATTTTTATAACATAGTATATTACACGTAAAATTATGATTCAGACGATGGATTAGCCAACCCACAAATATATTAATTTTTAAAGTATGTGCTAAATATATTTACCTATTCGAACTTTTACTGTAAAATGTTTTTAATTCCACTCTACGTCAAGCGCGAAGCACAGTGCATACCAGTTAATAACATAATATTTTCATCTAAATAGTGATGTCATTCAATTTACTCCTATTTCAAACATTTTATAACAATTTCTGTGCATATGAAAATAAATAAAGCTACATGTAATTATACTAATCAAAGTTTGATGATGTACATGTAGATTGTAATTATTATTGTTAATGTAAACATTTTGAACAGTTTAAGATATATATTAAATTTTGTTTAAATTGTTTATTTGATAAAACTGATAAATTTGAAATCAGATTTGAATTAATAAACTGCGACAGGAGTTAAAAAGTATGTAATTGGGGAGTACAAAAGTGGCTCTTATCAAAATTTGAGTAGTATATATTCATACAATAAAAATAATGTTAAAAGGGGGGGGGGGGGGCGAACAACAAGTTCTTAACTTAAGCAATTTAGTTTTAACGTAAGCAATGAAATTAAAGAAGACTACAAGCTAATACGATGTTAATTGTTATACATGGACCCCTTAGTGTGTAGCATAGCTTATGATCTAAATATTTTTAAATGCAAATTATGACCTAGTGTACCTTTTCATATTGACAAAGACTTGTAATGTGTAATGACTAAGTACTGCATTAACTTTTCAAAACAGTAACCCCTTAGGTGTCCTTTTTGAAACTGATCATTTTGTAAACCCATTTATCTTCCTGTCCCCTCTTCTGTCTGTGTGTTTCTAAGTGTGGCTTTTTCTAAAATGAATGTTTTACTAAAAGCTTTGTTTACTTTCAGAATCCGTGTTTAAAACCTACCGCTTAACTTACAGACCTCTGCAAAGGGAATAGAAATTTACTCGACTAGAAGATACACAGACAAATTTGGACTAAAATAATCTGTTTTTGTGTTTTACATTAAATCCTGAGCAAACTGTAAATGTTTTATTTTCCAGCATATTGTTTGTTTTTTTCTTGCACGGGACGCAGATGTATGCTTTTTTAAGCAACAATCTATTTTGCTGATAAAGATTAAGAATGATTCGGTGCATATGTAGTTGTTAAAATGTACCGCTGGGGCAAACGCTTGGGCCTAACATGTATCCAAGGTTTGTCTACAGGATAATTCTTTTTTAATACTTCGCTTAGTCTACTACATGTAAAGTCGTGTTTTCAGTTGGAGTGCGATATATTGCATAATATTAAACATTTTACACTAAAACGTTCAATCCTTTGTGACATGCTTTCCGTAATAATTTGTACTCAAACAAGACGATGTAGACCTATTAACTGTGCTTCGATACACTTCATAATTATACTTTATAAAGTATATGTCCGTTGAGTTAATAAATGCGTTCGACGTATATTTTTGGGGGTGCCCGGTAAGTTTATTTGCAAGTGCACCTCCAATATCATGTCATCTTTGTCAAGCACCATACAGTCGACAATGTTTCCGCTACACGTCTTTCAAATAACACCATAGCATATGATCTAAATATGTGTAAATGCAAATTACATGTAGGACCTTATGTCCATGGTCGAATGCAAACTTTCCATAAAAGGGAGTTCTTTATGGCAGCCTTATGGTAGTTTCATAAATACTCCAACGTTGTGGCTAAATTCTCCGTAATAAATTAAATACTGCTGCCTAAAAAGGTTGTTCGAGCAACCCCATTTCTCAACCCGCCATTGATCAAGTGCATACAAGTCAGTCATTTAATGTGTCTGTAAAAAGTTCACTAAGACAAATTTCACGATTGAGAAAATTTCGTAAAACCGTTAAATGACTTTATGAGATGTTAAATGAAAAAAAGAGTTAAATCACGAGTTCTATGTTTATAAATAAACAACGCGTTCTACTTTGTAGACATAATATCGTTGGTGAATTACGTAAGACAGATGTAATCTATTACCTCATGTGTTCAATTATGCATCAGACGCTTCATTAACACTTCAAACAAAACAAACTAAATTAGTTGTCATTTAAGGTAAAATTGAAACAATGATGTTACAATTTAAACGCCTCCACGCAAATGATATATTTAAGGAAACGCTGCCTAAATCAGCCGGGTGCTTGATAGATCACCACATGAAAACTCAAATCGTATATAAAGCTGCTGGTGAACTTAAATACAAGGACAACGGTTTTGAATAATACGACGACAGGTAAGCACATTGGCATTGCATACTTTATTAATTACATATGAAGATATGAATATATTTCGCTGTATTCTTTATATTTACGTTTATATCCAATCGTCTCAATAATTAAATGTTTTCTAACTTAACAGATGGTTAATAGGTAATGTGCTTAAAAACAAGTTTATTGTAAACATAAACTATATATTTAGAATATTTATTAAATCAAGTCTTCATGATTGTAAATGTGTCTGTCTTTTGAACACGTTTTCCAGTAAAATATTACTGAGTTTATAGGCTTAACGGTTAAAAAGCAATCATAGTGAACAGAATGCGAAAGACAGATGGATAATTGCAACTGTTATTTTGAATTTTATTTTCATGACTGTTTTCATTTCAGTTTGTTACGACTAATCAACAGAAATGAAGTGTTTTATCTTGATAACCATTATGGCGATGCTCTGCGCCGCCTCTGCTCAGTATGACTCCGTGTACCCTTATCAAGGCGGCTCTTTGGGCAGTAGCTTGTGGGGAAGTAGGGGTGGAAGCTTCATAGGGGGAACCGGAGGAGGTATATGGGGGACCAGCGGAGGAGGTTGGAGATCCGGAGGAAGAGGTTGGGCAACTGGTGGAGGTAGATACTAGGACGAACGAAAATCCGTAAGTAGCAGTTACCGTTATATTGGTGTTTTAATACCGCGGCGTCCTCTTATTCGAAGTATATACTACATGTAATTGTACATATAACATAAGCTCAAACCAAACTTAAAGCAACTTATTTTACTATATTCTTAATTTAAAATGATTTAAAATTTATTACCAATCGCTATGGTCATAAATGTCTGATAACGCTTTTAACTACTGATCACATATAATGTTTGCTTCAATATAATCTGATTTTACGAAAATACGATATACACGACGGATGAGACAATACACAAAAATATAAATTTTCAGTGTATGTGCAACTATATTTACCTATTTGCACTTTAGTGTTAAAGTTTTATTAATTTTTCTGAAAACGTGAAGCGAAAATTACATAAAATTTAAAAACAATCCATCTTAAGTTAAACAGTGAAATGATTCATT
>JAZAYU010001609.1:0-19152 GCA_038501625.1 Corbicula japonica | reverse complement strand
TCTCTCCCTTTTTCAATTTGAAGATAATTATCACCCAGCCTGTTGGCTAATTTACTTGTGTCTCATCAGTTTATATGCATTCTTTAAACGGTATTCTTCTTATCCCTAATGTTCTGGAGAATGATATTTCGTTCCAACTGTTTCTGGAAAAAACACAATTCCTTTTTAATAACGAGTTTTGTATTTAGCTACGGATTTATTGGTCGATCAGCTATGTTTCTATCTAGTCTAAACGGGTTCCCCTATTTCTTAACCAAGAAAAAAGTAAAAGGATCTTTCATTTTGTGTAGCTTGTCCGAAGTCGAGGACGAGATCACGAAAACGTCAGAACAAGATGTGATGTCGCAAAATATCGATGCGATATCGCGAGAACAAATGCGAGGTCGCGAAAACACGATACGAAGTCGTGATATTAATGTCTTACCCTCGCATCATACTTTCGTACCATCTCCTCGCATTTTGGTTTCGCGATCTCGCAATGTAATTTTGCGATCTTGCCTTAAAGGTCGACAAGGTGAAATATACACTTGTTAATTTAAGTAAAGAACAATCAAGTATTTTTGTAAATTAATTATTAGATTTAACCAACCATGGTGAAGTTTTATAAAGATACTTGTTACAGACATGTTTACATGAACAAAATATGCCTAATATAGGCCAAATAATTATGATACAAAGAGGTAGGCATGGGTATACATAAACATATGAATGGTTTGTTAAATTTAACCAGATTGTTAGATAATTATAGTGGTGAAATATTAACCTGCCCATTTTGCATACATTATTCGGTGGTTGGTTGTGATATTTTTAACTTTATCACCAAAGCGTGAAAGTCGTCATTACCTCAACGGGAAATCCATTACTCATATAGTTTATAGGTGTCTTCTTTCCACTAGGTAGGTATGAAAGCGGAATGGCTCAGTGGTAAAGTGCAGCATTCAAACGCTAAAGGTATGTGGTTCGAGTCCTGCTTGTGCCATTTTTGTTTTATACTTTTTTAAGTTAAAGCGTTTATTTACATAAAGTTTCACGTTTTTGTTATTTTCCACGTGGAAACCGTTGTTAATTTCTACATGTATGGCAGATGATTATTCAGAAATATGTAGTTTACGCCACGAAAAATATTATAGGTCCAAGTACGACTCGAACCCGCGCCAAGCGGCAAAAAATTGTCGTTTGCTATTTTCTGCCTTCCTACCAACTGCGCTATAGACGCATGTGGAAGTAAATGCACTTTTAAAGATATACATACAAATGCAAAAGACCAGTCCAAAATAGCAAGGATATCCCCGTCTCAAAATAGCACGTTCAACCACTGTGTAATGTATGCATAATGGGCAGGTTAATATTTCACCACTATACACAGAAAGCAATTCTCAAGTAAACAATCAGTGTATACAGCCATTAGTTATGATCACTGTTTTCATCTTCGTATCGTTAAAATTGGAACAAAATCGATTATAAAAAACCAATTTCGATTGCCTCACGGGGATTACTCATAATACTCATAATTACTCATAATAGCGTATGCCGACGTGGATGGCGCAATACGTAAAACAAAAGTACGGTTTTCAAATAGTTATTATGGTTTGATCATATTTAACATATTGTCAAACTTATAATCTTGTTTTTTTATTAGGACAATTTTACTTTGAGCTATTTTAAAGTTGAAAAGTGCGCACTTAGAACTTTTGCCATGTATATATCTATTTTACATGCATAAAATTGGTCAATTCAGACGTGCAGTGTCAAAACAGTGGGTGTGAGACGTGTTGGATTTGTGATACAGCAGACAGCAGAAATGCATTTGCAACGTATGAGTCGTGGTTCTTTACCGAGATGGTCTGCGAAGGCGCCTGTCTGATGTACATGATTCAGCCAAAACCTGACGGTAAGAACGGCCAATGATATATACAACTCAAAATTTGATAAGGATCACTTAAAAGATTATGTTTATTTCTTAAATAATGTTGAAACGATAAAATATTTACTGATATTCCATAAATTTGTTCATTGACATCAACTTTATGCCAAAAAACGGAATGGGTCGTCGAACTGTTTAAGTGGAAATGCGATTGAAGCATGGTAGGGGCATTAATTAGGGATATATCGGAGAGCGATCCCTATCAAATTTTGAGTAGTATACTTTACTCCTTTTCCGCAACCGTTTAGTAGCCAATCTCCACCAGAGGGCACTTATGCGTCGTTTGTAATTGTCGGCGAACGGTGACAGGCGTAAAATTCCTTTGCGTGGAGATTGTCTAGTTGTATCGAGATACTTAAAGGCACAAATACAATAGCCATGGTAACTTATGCAATATAATTAAAAAAAATAAAAATAATCACCCGGCTGTAAGTTCGTCTGGTTAGTCTGGTTCCCGATCCACTGAAGTAGGATGGCGGATTCAGCCACGTAGAATTTCAGATCATTTCAGCTTTTTGTCTCAAGCAAGACTTGCTCCACAATAGGCCCTATAAAACTTTGGTATGACCGCTATTTTCCGTATATAACTCGCTGGTAAAAGTCCATATTCCAAACAGACCCCTTTACAAACTATGCGGTCGGGTTGGGTTATCATTCGCGAGTTTCCATAGTGAATTTCAAGCTATTTTTTTTAATATAATTTTGGCATAAATAAGCTTTTTTCCAAATGATCAACCCATTTGGATCAGGATTTTGGTGTTTCATTCAAATGCATTTAAATGATTAGAAGATTTATACCGGCCTAAGGGTGTGGGGTGGGGAGAGGTTGGGGAATAACGAACTCTTTAGTTTCAAAAACCAAAACAAAATCACATTTTTACCGTTTTATATTTTAAATAAATTTTGCAGGTTGATAAATACTCGTATATACCCCAAGGTATATGAAAAATGAAATTCAAAAGATCATTCATTTCTGAATGATCATCTGCCATACATGTAGAAATTAACAACGGTTTCCACGTGGAAAATAACAAAAACGTGAAACTTTATATAAATAAACGCTTTAACTTAAAAAAGTATAAAACAAAAATGGCACTAGCAGGACACGAACCACATACCTTTAGCGTTTGAAAGCTGCACTTTACCACTGAGCCATTCAGCTTTCATACCTACCTAGTGGAAAGAAGACACCTATATACTGTATGAGTAATGGATTTCCCGTTGAGGTAATGACGACTTTCACGCTTTGGTGATAAAGTTAAAAATATCACAACCAACCACCGAATAATGTATGCAAAATGGGCAGGTTAATATTTCACCACTATACCAGTGAGCTAAAATGTAATAAACAAATAAAGTGTGATTTTGTAATCGCGTTAAGCAAATTCAAATTTATTTGTGAGCGTAAATAGGATAATGATACCACTTCATAGTTTTTTGCAATATTTGAAAGATTAAATCGAATAGTTTGCAAAACTTAACATTTATCAAGTGTGCACTTAGAACTTATAAGTAGTGTATCCGTTACCGGCTAATTGATCTCGATTAACATGTGTTTAAAGCGGCATTACTTCAATTTAACCCGCTCTTGTATCATATATTACATGTCGTATTAGGAACTATAGGCACAAATTTGCAGCATTAGTTCGGGCTAATAAAATTTTAATTTACTAAAATAAATTTGGTCCGCGTGACTAAAAGCGAAAGTAGGATTTTCCAAAACGTCACAGAAATCGAGATCGCGCATGAAGTGGTCTCTTCTTCGGTGCTAAATATAGCTCCATTATATTTAGCTTCTTAAAAGTTCGTTAACTATAATTTAACAATATCATTGAAAATTCCGTCTATAAGAAAGAATTCGATCGGACCTTTTGTGTTCTGTTAGAGAGTTTACATATTGAAGTCTATATGACAAATATGATTTTTCAATAGTATATTCTTACTTAAGTTTAGGGCTGGGGCTTTAAATAATAAAACAAGAAACTTTTAAAAGCTACCGATCAAGACAAATATCAAATCTTGCAGGCTTGGTTTGATTGAGCTTGTTCATGAACAGTAATGGAAATTTATGTTTATTGATTACGCCGCCTAGCCCCGGGTTGAACCCAACTAAATATTTTCACCAAAAACAAATATCGTGCCAAACGACCTTCAAAGGGGTAATTTTGAATACATCACTGATTGAAAGTACGGTGCGGCGTTTTTAGGCCGCCACACGGTTCACACAGCGCCACTGTGATAATTAAATGAATTTAAATATTTATTCAATGGAAGAAGCGCCAAATGAAGCATAAACATTGTCTATTAGCGACATATAAAATAACACAGGGGATTGGAACAGTATTGAGATGTTGTAGGTGCCTATAAAAAACCTAAATCCATGGCTAATATTATATATCATCAACAAGGATGGAACGTTGAAAAATCAAATGCCTTTTCTCTCCGTTATTCATCTATATAACGTAATTCCGGTTGAAATTATTATCGGCTAGGTAGCTCTGTGGTAGACAGGGTATTAAGTATGACTTTTCTAGGCCATGGGTTTGAATCCCATTTTAATACATTTTTACAATGTTTCCATTTCTGCCCAAAAACAGGCCAAGCAAACCGAGCCTGCAATATTTGGATTATTTTTCGTGTTTGGTGGTTTTCAAAGTTTCTTCTTAAATGTTACAGACCCGTTGTTTGTGGCGACTGTAAAAGTCTCCCCATAAATACAATCAGTGCTGTAATCGTTTGCGCCCTTTCAAATCCGTCGATCACGAAACGTATCAGGGCCCAAGATCATACAACTGAGAATGGAGACCAGACTCAAATCTCAAGCATCTGATTGGCTGAAATGGCGACTGGTCGCCATTTTAGCCAATCAGATGCTTGAGATTTGAGTCTGGTCCCTAGCTTTAGTTTTATGATATTGGGATCAGTTTACATAGGCTGCGTAAACAGTAATATGCATTTCCATTTCTGTCCATGAACAGGCCCGTTTAAACCGAGCATGAAATATGTTTTATATGTCGTGTGGTTTTTAAAGGTTTCATTTTAAATCATTGTAATGAGCTTCGTAATCCATTTTCTTCTTAAATGGGGCACGACACGGGAAAAGGTGCCTCTGGTCATATTTTGTGACATTTTAGTTGTTACTATATTTAGAAAGAACTTCAAACCACCTATAAATTTCTCATAACTAACAAGTGCTTATCTTACACATTTTTTGACAATAAAATGATATTTTTAACACGAAATGCATAATCATCAATGTCGTCTGCTCAACTTTATGGCGTCATTTCAAGGATTGACGTCAACTCTCCGAATGTACCTTTTCCCGTGACGCGCCCCATTAATAATACGTTCTTAATTTTTGACAAGAAGGTTATTTAAAAAAGCAAACAATTCTTTCATCAACAAATGTTGTTTGTTTATTATGTAGTTACCGAACTTCTAATAAATCAATAACTCGTATCACTGAATTAAGTTAATAACTGCCTTGGCCCGGTCACCCCAAGTGGTTAGCAGATAAGTGTCTGTAGAAACCAAGGTATTCAGTACTATATATTCACCCCAAATTGTGAACATTAAAAATTTAGATGTGAGTTTTAAAAAAAAAACAACAAAAAAACACTACAAAACTATAAAAAGAGATTTGTTTTTTATTAAAACTGATTTTGACATTCTATTAACCTTGAATGGTGGACAATCAGAAATAAGTTGTGACTTTTCAAACAACAATATCAAACTATAAAAAATATCTATTTTATTAAAACTTTGATTTTAATATATTTTCTCCGAAATTCAGTTAGGTAATGTGACAGAAAATACATCTATCCCAGGGCCCAACGTCATAAATCTGAGACTGAAGACCAGTCTCAAATATCAAGCACAGTAAATTTAATGTTACTTACGTTGATATAACATTCCTAACATTAAATAAGTAAGAGCCACATTTCTCACTGAAACGATCATTTCGATATTCTTGTTACCACTACAGCTACTGTACTGTTAAAATTTGTTTAAATACAACCATGTATTGCAAAATATCAAGATATTCTTGTTAATATTCTGGCAACTGTTAATAAAATACAGTCATGTATTGCAAAACTTCAAGATAAGAGCGACCTATTTCATGCAAACAGTCGCGGATCCAGTTGGGAAGCAAAACCCTCTCTACCACTTTGATCGGCGGGCTCTCACTTGAACCAGAAATATTAAATAGGATAGATGGCGTTGACTGTAATTCACAAAGTACAGTGTGTAAATGCACGATTTCATATTAACGCATATGCCGTGCCACCATGACCGTTCGTCTCTCCTTAAAATTCAAATTTAAGACTATCACTCTGCCTGTTGGCCAAGTTACCTGTGTCTTACCCTGTTTATACTCATTCTTTAAAGGGTATTTTTCTAATCCTTAATGTTTTGGAGAATGGTATTTGGTTCCAACATTTTCAGAAAGACACACTTCCTGTTAAGGATTTTGTTAGCTATACATGCAATCTCACTCAAGTCAGGTCTGATTTTAATCAGATTGCTATACATGTATTGGTCAATCGGCTAATGTTTCTGTCTAGTCTAACGGGGAAGGCGATGTGAGGTCGCGAGTGTGAGACTCGAGGGCGCGATATTAATATCGCGCCGTCTCATTGTACTTTAGTTGCCTCGCGTCGTGTTTTTGAGACATCGCATTGTGTTTTCGCTTTAACATGCCCTTACTCTCACGACGGCGAGATCACGATAACCCGAGAACATGATGTGAGTTCGCGAAATAGCGATGCGATATCGCGAGAACACGATGCGAGGACGTGAAATAATATCTTACCCTTGCATCATACTTTCGTACCCTCGCATCGTGTTCTCGCAACCAGGGTTTCACTACTCGTACTTGTATTTGTACTCGTACTTACTCGAGTACCAATTTTCAAGTACTCAGCAGGACTCAGTACTCATCTTAAATTACGAGTACAAGTACTCGTACTTGCTTAAGTACTGACAAAAAATGGTCAGTACTTATGAGTATTTTACGAGTACCATATGAGTACTTTCACACTTCAATGAAATAAAATGAAACTGAATAAAACTTAACCTAATGAAGTGTATTATATAAATGGGTGGTAGGAAATAATTCATTAACATCACATATTGGGCAGGGTAATTAAATAAGTTTTGTATATGCTGTTATGTGCTTACATGTTTTTTTATACTTTTTCATTTATTATAAAAATCATTAAATAAATCATTTGTGTGTTTGTTAATGGTTGAAATACCTTACTAAAATTTACAGTGCATTCAATTCAGATTATAGGATTTTGTAATTGAGTCAACAGAACTGATTATCACCTTATTATAATACAATGGAAGATAACATGTTTTCTCACCTTTGCAAATATGATTATGGTGAGATTATGGAGGCGACACTTTTGAAAGGCTAATGATGTTACTATGCAATACCTCATTACCTGTGACTATTGACAGTTGAACTAGTTGTTGATGGTCACTTTTTTCAATAATGGAATACTTATGATTTCTGTGTCCTCCGTTTATATAATTTTTGTCCAGTTACAATGTCAATAATAAAATTATTATTAGTGGTACTTCATTATAAATAAAATTATAGTTGCATACCACATTTGAATAAGTGTATAGTATTCTATATTATTTTAAAAATAATAGTAAAAGTTTTTGTACTCGCAAAATACTCGTGAGGACATTAACTAGTACTCAGTACTTACTTAAGTACACTCAGAAAAGTGAGTATTCAGTACTTACTCGAATACACCTTAAGCATCCAGTACTCAGTACTTACTCGAGTACTAAACCTCAGTACTCGGCAAAACCCTGCTCGCAACATCGCATCGTGGTATCGCGATCTCTCATTGTGTTTTCGCGACCTAGTCTTAGAGGTCGGCAAGGCAAATTTACACCATATTATAAAATACAGAACAACTAAGTATTTATTCGAGCAATTTATTAGACTTAATCAAGCATTGATTGAACATTGTTGTTGTTTTATAGCTTGGGGAACCACGTGATCAAAATAATCTCTTAAAAGTGTTTCTGTGAAAAATGAAGTAGATTATGATCGTAGTTGGCGACAAGTATTAGATAGATTATACTTTTTTACGTTATAGTTACAGAGATTTTTACATAACCATATGCCTTATATATGCAAATATGATAAAATGACGATCAGTACGTCTGAAGACATTGTTCGTTAAAAAATCTGACACTTCAAAATAAGGTTGATAGTTAGGACATTTATATGGAACGCCGTTGTTCCCTCTTGATAAGGGTTGTTAGACTGTCGCCTTGCTGGAAATCGAAAAGACACATCCAACAGCGACACGCACTTTTTTAACTGTATTATTGCGCCCACAGCCATGTTCAAGTAAGCTGGGTTGTGTGGTGACCTCGAGATCTGATGAAAAGTTTATGCAGACGTTGCAAGCACAACAGTTACCTGAATGCAACCTTAGAAATATTTTAGAATCGTTTCAATGAGAAGATAATATTTTTTTCCTCTAAATTTGGACCGTTTTGGATCAAAATTACGTCTGATATAAAAAAAACTTTGCCCTACACCAATTTTTGTATTTCTTAAGATAACTTCGAAATTCTTTGGCATACCCACATTGCAAAGTGTGGAAGAAATACGGTTAAAGCACTGTAAACTAATTTCATTAGAAATCGCGATTGATTTTGGACTTGTTTATCATGCAAAAGCGCCACCTGTCGGTCAGACTTTTTAAATAGCATTCTCTCTAGACGTTCGTCAGAGCAGTGTAATACTGATCAATGACAGAATGTCTAGATGATCTAGACTAATGATACATACAGGTGGGTTTACACAAAGATATGCCTTATATAGGCTAAATATAATAAAATGACATGTTTATATATAATCATATAGGCTGAAAATGATACATATACGTGGGTTTTACACAAAGATATGCCTAATACAGGTCGAAGATGATAAAGTGACATAGGTTTACACAACGTTATGCCTAATATAGGCAAAAGATGATTAAATGAGTTTACATAAAAAACAATGTTTGCATGAGGTTCCATGAAAAATGTTGTTTTTTATCCCATCAGGAACGACAAGTACAAGGTTTGTGGATTGAAACACTCCGATATAAATAAATATGTTTAGCTTTTGTTAAAACCTGGTGATTCTCTGTGATGTGTCGCAGAGATATTCTTAACTAATTACTATATTTTGAAAAATATTTATAAATAGGCATTACTATTTCGCCATCAGATTCTACAAGAATAAATATGAAAATATACTACCGACGATTCGTGTTGGTTTTCACGTATTTGATATAAAAAAAAACTTGTAGGACATAAGTCGAAAATATACGGTGTTACCAGGTGTTGTTCATAAAACAAAACAAAAAAAAACAAACAAACACAACAGAACAAAAATTTTGTTCAACGCCGATTCTGTTTAAATGTCCACACTGTTGTGCGCTGAGGTTGTTACGACTTCGCTCTGACTCCTATTTGATAAGCTAGAAGCACTAAACCGATGAAAACTGGCAGCGCACTTTTGTCAATGGAGGCCGTTGACGTTTTCAAGTGACAAAGTTGTCTGATGCAATTACACTTTTCGGTGTCTCCTTTACCTCTGCAGGCCTGAAAGTCCTGATGGGGAGTGCACGTGGTACCTGTTGATATTGATATAAATTTAAAGCCATATCAAAGCAACTATAGCATTTTTTTACCAGTTTCAATAATAATAATAATAATAATAATAATAATAATAATAACATCAGTTGTGATCTTACTCAATTCGTTCTACACTTAACCAATGTTCTATCTATACTGATAATAACATTTTAATTTTTCCGCATGGAGTATACTTTTCAAATTTGAAACATAATCAGAAAAATCATTTTTACCTCTTTCTATGAAATTGCCAATACATTTTCCTGATGGTGTCAAAAACCAAAGAAATTAAATCGAGGTTGGGGTAAAACAAAAAGTCACAAAATTGACTGTAGATTCTGTAAAGAGGATATACTGAAACCAGCTAAAAACTGCTTTGTAACATCTAATCAATCGCAAAAAGTTTTATGATCGGTTTAGTTAGAACATTGGTCAAGTGTATTACTCGCATTCATGTAGATAACCAAGATTTTAAATTTAATTTATACATAAGAAAGTTTACGAAAATCGCACTAACTTCCGTCATCTATTAAAGAGTGTATATCTGCTTCGTATTGTTTACTTTGTCAAAGATCATAAAACTAAACCTGGAGACCAGTCTCAAATCTCAAGCATCTGTCTGCTCGCCATTTCAGCCATTCAGATGCTTGAAAGTTAGACTGGTCTCCAGTCTTAGTTTTATTATCTTGTGTTCTAGTTTCTATCTTAAATGAAGAGTAATTTGTTTAAATACGGAATAGGATGACGTACTGTGTTTACCATTTACGAGTAAATGTAATATATTGTGTATATGTAACCTTGAAAAACCAAAAGCATTCAATTTAATAAACCTGCAGTTAAACACGTTCGCGGAATTTGTCAACTATTCATTTGTTTTGTATGATTAATTTTATCTTAAAAAGGTTAAACCTTGAAAATTTTCCACTTTTCAACGTGCGATTGTATTCATGCGGAGTACCTTGTAGTAGTCTGGTTACCGATCTGGTTTGGTCATACAACTGTAGAATCGAGTACCAGACCTACTTTCAAATGTGCCTCTTAGTATAACGGATTATGGATAAGTAGACAGTCACGTGATACCCTGTTTTATATCACCAAGAATGATCGTATGGCAGAAAAGGGCGAATTAATATATATATATATATATATATATATATATATATATATATATATATATATATATATATATATATATATATATATATATATATATATATATATATATATATATATATATATATATATATATATATATATGGGTGAGATAAGTAACCAACGAACAAACCTTCAGACATAAGCACCAGACACGGCGACATCGCCTAGCCAAGAGTGCTGTACGTGGTTATAGACGGATGGATAATTCAATTCAAACAACTAGCTTTCGAATTAAGGGATCCCCGAAAGGATTCATATTCGTGGAAGTAAGATACATATGGGTGAGATAAGTAACCAACGAACAAACCTTCAGACATAAAGGAACAGATCTAAGCACCAGACACGGCGACATCGCCTAGCCAAGAGTGCTGAACATGGTTATAGACGTGCCATCCAATTATTAGTTAGAGTCCAAATAGAGAAATCTACATTAAATAGATACGGCAAAGGAGGGAGCGGTAGCGACCGACTGGGCGTGTCTATTTCATGTAGATTTCTCTATTTGGACTCTAACTGACTTAGTGTTTACGCTAGTTTTCTCCAAAGTTTGTTCTATAACAATAATTTCTATAGACTGTTTCTACACGAAATAGAAAGGAGATTTATTAAAAAATAAAGCATTGTGATTGGTTGAAAAACTAGGGTACACACTAAGTTCTCAATAGAGAAATTTTCCGGCAACGCCGATAAACCATAACTATCCACAAATGACCATCTGACTGCATAGACATTTACATACACGTATTTTTAGACATACGGTATACAAACAAGTGAGACAATTACATATACACATCTATTAGCATCGTGCTTCCTACTTTTTTATTTTTGGAGTTTTTATGCACACTAGTGCTAGAGACAGAGACACATACAATGAAAGTCAGCTGGATCTTTCGATACACTGAATTGAAGATATATATTAAGTTAAAGGGGGATAATTCAAACAACTAACTCGAATTAAGGGATCCCCGAAAGGATTCATGTTCGTAGAAGTAAGATACATATGGGTGAGATAAGTAACCAACGAACAAACATTCAGACATAAAGGAACAGATCTAAGCACCAGCGAACAAACATCGCCTAGCCAAGAGTGCTGTACATGGAGAACTTGGATGGCACGTCTATAACCATGTACAGCACTCTTGGCTAGGCGATGTCGCCGTGTCTGGTGCTTAGATCTGTTCCTTTATGTCTGAAGGTTTGTTCGTTGGTAACTTATCTCACCCATATGTATCTTACTTTCACGAACATGAATCCTTTCGGGGATCCATTAATTCGAAAGTTAGCTGTTTGAATTGAATTATCTCCCCTTAACTTAATATATATCTTCAATTCAGTGTATCGAAAGATCCAGTTGACTTTCATTGTGTGTGTCCCTGTCTATAGCACTAGTGTGCATAAAAGCTCCAAAAATAAAAAAGGAGGAAGCACGATGCTAATAGTTGTGTATATGTAATTGTCCTACATGTTTGAATATGTATAAAAATAAGTGTATGTAAATGTCTAGGCAGTCAGAGGGCCATTTGTGGATAGTTATGGTTTATATGCGTTGCCGGAAAGATTGTTTATTGAGAACTTGGATGGCACGTCTATAACCATGTACAGCACTCTTGGCTAGGCGATGTCGCCGTGTCTGGTGTTTAGATCTGTTCCTTTATGTCTGAAGGTTTGTTCGTTGGTAACTTATCTCACTTGAAAAACTTTTAAACTTTTTGGTGAAGAATCATATTTAAATTAGCTTGTATATCAGGTGACTGTTTTGTTACCGATACCTAGTCTGGATTACCTGCCCTTTGATAGTTGCGCAAAACTATTATAATAGAAAGTCGGGAACCAGACTAACCGGTAGAGGAGCTAAAAGTTATATACGCCGGTACTTACCGTTTGTCTGAGCCTGAATCGTATACGATAGACAGGCGCCTGTGCAGGTCATCTCCGAAAAGAACCACGACGCAAACGAACCAGAACAGATATAGCACTTTTCACAGTCACTGTTTTGGCACTGTACACCTGAATTGGTCAACGTTGATTCAGGCATTTGCACTTGAATACATCGTTTACTTGAATACAAGAGTCATTAAATATTTTTTAATTTTTACACAGTTGAAAAAAGGAACAAAAACAGTTTTACAAATATGTTAATAAATTAAACTTTCTCAATTTAACAATCTTTTAACTACTAGTATATTACACTGCCAACATTTTATAAGTATGTAGGTTTTCATATTGTTAATCACTGTAATTTTGTCAAAAAGGAAACAGTCATTTTGTTATTATCAACTGACAAAATTGTAATTTGTTTTAATATTTCAACACATTTTATTTATGGAGAAATAGTAATTAGATTCTTTCCAAACAAGTTATTACCATCACATAAAAGTAAGGGAATAAACTTTAAGTCATTTTGTTTATTAACTGTTCCACATGAAATAACTTCAATGGGGATCCTCTATGACGTCAGAACAAGGGAACAGTCGAAAATATTGACCGGTCAACAGTTCGCGAACGTGGACGTTTAAAGAATTTCAGAAAACAGTAAAAACAAATTACCAAGTTACATTTATATAAGGTATCAGGTAATAATATTCAATCATAGGAAGCACTTAATGGAACATAAGAAGTTTCAAAGGACCGTTACTGATATTAAATAATAGGAACCCCTTAACGTATCATAAGAAGTTTCAAAGAAGCGTAAAACTTTTAAAAAGTATATACTTAAAGGAATCACACAGGTTTTTGTTTAATACCTCTGCTTGGTGTTATTTGGTCAATATTTAAACCAAAAATTGTTTGTTTCTTTATAGCTGTACGAATTAAGTCATCTTTCTTTTACATTTTCGACCAGAAATCTTCGACAGAAACATCTTCGAAACATTCGATAAAAATCCAAAGGAATAACTAGAGGTTCTACAGTGATATAATATACCAAGGTTTGGAAGGTCTATTCTGTTCTTTTCTTTTCTCTAATACATGAAAAATTTCGTTCAGCTATTTTATATCTTTTTTCAAAAATATAAAATTTAATCAACAATTTTTCAGATTTTTTAAATCGTCTCTACTTTTTTTGACAACAGTGTGAATAAAATTCCAGTTTATTACTATGACGAACTTAGATAGTCAGCTACCTCGAGAGGAACCGAAATTTCTCTGTTTTAGCATGTGATTAAGCATTATTTATTCATAATAGTGCGTGAATAGGGGATTGCAAGCATTCAAAAATATGACTGGCAATGTGTAAATTTAATTAAACTGACTTTTTATATTTTCCATTTATACATCCCCTTAACTTTCTTGTTGTATTATGTGCGTCTACGCGCTCCCAAAACTCATCAACATTTTAAACACATAAACAGGGTTTTAAGAATTTTTCAGGGGTCATAATCAGATTGTCCATGAGTCATTTAATGAATTCTATGATCTTAACATCTGAAATTACTTAATCCTCGTTTTAATTGATTTTCAAAAGTAACATATATATCGTTACTTCATATTTTACATGCAACTAGACTTAATATTAATCTGATTTTTTAAATTTAATACTCAGCTTAAAATATTATCTGATTTTGTTTTTAATTAATACTCAGCTTAAATTCCCCTGCATCAAAATGACCCTAAGCTCGAAATTGGCTGGGATTAAAATTGGTAAAATAAAAAAAAATTGCTTGCATCAAAATGCAAGAATCTGCATCTATTAAAATCCCTGCATATATAAAGAAAACAACTGCTTGACTTACCTTGAATTACCAGTACCAGTATTAAGCAAGCTAAAGCTATATTTTTCATTGAAACTTCCATATTGAGATCCGTGTTTTAATTTAATAGTTGTAACTTCGTCAACAAACATATGTGTATGGGATTGCACTTATATATACGTACCGTATTCCGCCCATTAAACATCAATTTAACGTCATGGTCTGATGATGATGATTGTTGTAAATCTGCATGTTTCGTATACTGTAAACAATAACAAACTCACGGCACTACGCCTAGTAAACGCTCTTCTTGTGCAGATTTCTGTCTTGCGCAGATATCTGCGCATCAAGACGACTTTTCAGAACATGCAGCAAAAGTAGAAGTAGAGCGAAACTTAAAGTGGTATTTCGACAAACAAGCCATTATATTTCGGGAGCAGAAGAGGAGATTGCGCAGCAGAAAAGCAATACATTTTGCAATGTATTTATATAGTTATTTATAAACGTATCAACAGTATTGAAGTTAAAAGACAATATTTGATCATAAAGGTTGCAAATAAGTTAGTTTTCTAACTTATATTAATCATGTTCGATTACTGCTTCCTGGGCTGCAAACCAGGCCAAAGATTATAAAAGTGTGAAGGGAAACCAGTCTCAAATCTGGAGACTTGTCTCAATTTCAGCCACTTAGTTGCTTGAGATTTGAGATTGGTTTCAAACCTCATTTCATTATCTTAGCATAGTACTCGCGCCAAATGTGGATTGGGGAAACTGAAGACGTCCATCATCCCTTGTGGGAATCGAACCCGCAGTCTCCGGATCTGGAGTCCGACGCTCAGGCCTGCCAAATCTCCGGATTTTATCCGAAATCTCAGGATTTTAAGTTACTTCTCCGGATCTCCGGATTTATAGTCAAAATCTCCGGATTTCTATGAAATTGCAAAAATATAGATTTATTAAACCTAATTTAAAAAATCTTCAATGAACGTAATAGTTATTCTATTGCAGTCACACATTTCCTGTTTATTACGAGATAACGAGGACGTGGTCAGTGACATGCTGCCTCAGTGCCTGTGGCACAATTATACAATAACCGCGTGTCATTAACTGAACAAGGTCCTCGATGTTACACCTGCCATTATAATATATTTTCATTGCATGTTTATTCTATTGCTGTGAAAAACAGGTCTTACATGTAACAGGTTTAGCAGAAAGTGAAAAAATGAATGATAAAAAAGACAAAAGTCATTAAAAATTTTCTTTGACCATTTCTAACAAACTCGGCAAACTTCATTTAAAAAATTCTTTAAAGAATATAATTATAAAGAAGAAATGAGGGAAATATCATCATCATCATCATCATTTTTCTAGAGTCACAGCAGCAATAAGACATTAAAACAACAACAACATCAACATCGTCGTCGTCATTATCATTTGAATATTCAGACAGTCTCCGGATTTTCATTGAAGAAGTTTTGGAAGGCCTGGACGCTTTACTCCTAAACAACTGTTCTTCGTGCAATAAATTAGCTTGAAAAATAAAATACTATAATTATATTGAATTCTGTTTCTTCACATTAATAAAAAATGAGATCAATTTTCTTTCTTCTTCCGGTTTATTCATTTTGTTTCTCTTTCTGCTGCTCTGGGAACTCCTCTTCTGGCGCCAAAAGAGCGATTACCGCATGTTTACATTTATATTCGCCAAAAATCCCCACAAACAGGTTTCTGCAAAATACTTGTCATTTGAACTTTATTTTCGTAAAGTCTATTTAATTTGCAAGGCTTACCTGTAAAATGTAAACACACACGTAAAGGCGAATCTGCAAACACATTTATTTACTCGCGATCGTCACGTACGACATGTGTCAGGGGCGGATCCAGAGGTCTCTTTGCAGGGGGGGGGGGGGGGGGCACACATATTGCCGACCCCTTTAACAAAAAATTTGGGGATGGACGAAAGGGTGTAAAACAGTACAATAATAAAGAGGGAATGTTTTTTAACGGAGAAAGTCGAGTTTTTGTGGGTTTTTTTCCGCTACCGCCCCCTCCGAGCTCTACGTTTTTCATTCTAAAAGCTGAAAGCCCTCGGGCCGTTATGCTCCTCTCCGGCCGGTGTACAAGAAATTAAAATCATGCCTTGTTCCGTTACTGTAGTTATGATATTAATATCATGCCTTGGTCCGCCACTGTAGTTATGACATTAATATCATGCCTTGGTCCGTCACTGTAGTTATGACATTAATATCATGCCTTGGTCCGTCACTGTAGTTATGACATTAATATCATGCCTTGGCCCATCACTGTACTTATGACATTAACATCATGCATTGGTCCGTCACTGCAGTTATGACATTAATATCATGCCTTGGTCCGTCACTGTAGTTATGACATAAACATCATGCCTTGGTCCGCCACTGCAATTATGATATTGATATCATGCCTAGGTCCGCCACTGTTGTTATGACATTAATATCACGTCTTGGTCCGCCACTGTAGTTATGAGATTTATCCTGTCTTGATCCGCCACCGAGTAGTGGTGAGATTGGTATCAACACTTTTGTTATCTATTTTTTCTTTTAACAACAAGAAAGTTCAATATATATGTTCAGTCCTTCAGTAAACTTGTTGTACCCAAATTCCATGAAAAAAGTCACGTTATCATACAACACGGTTAATACCCCTAAATTGAAGCGCACAATCAACACTATGAAGACATTTAATGCTAACAAATACTAAATTAAAAAGGAATGACAAAATAAATCAATCATTCAAAGAGTTTTAGGAAAAATATATATAGCCTGCCAAAGATGTGACATAAAAAAAACTTACAAAAATATAAATCTTGAAAGTACGATACCTCTTCAAACCATAAAACACTTGTTTAGTGTTACTGTGGTATCATTTAATTCTCGCGCAAGAAAAGAAAAATCACATTTTCGCTCTTATGTCTAATTCTATTAATTCAAACTTATTTCATGATCTTATTTCGCTTGGGTTTAGTTTCGCGAAATACTCGAAAATAATATCCGAGCGAAAAAAATATATTACCACCGTAGTTCCGTCTAGCAACTATTTATTTCATACATTTTAGTCCGAAAAAACTATCTTTCAATATACCCCATTTACTACTTAGCCGGTTCTTAGAGTGTTTGGTATAATGCTGGTAAAAATTGCGAAGTAGTACAAAGTTACCGAGGGTGTTGATTTTAATGAACATTGTACAATGTACAGTATAATGTATTAATGACCATTGTGGGCAAAAACTGTGACATAATATTTTGACCTTATAATGTTTGAAATGAATTTTTTTAAGACTGAACGGATAAGCTTACCACACACTACCCCCTATTGACCCCTAAACGATTTTTTTTTATTTGGCTAGAGCGTACAAGTATTTCTTTGGGGTGAGTTTCAAAATAAAGAAAATTAAAAAACCATCCCCTGTCACCATCCAACCTTAGGTATTTTTGCTTATTTCTTCACATATACAAATTAAAAAGTAAAAATAATCCTTTGAAAGAATGGGGAGGTATTCATCCTCTCCTTTTTATATCTATATTTATCTATCTATCCAAGAAAGCAATTTATACATGTTTTGTTTTTTACAAAAAGAACACAAATTGTCTGTTAACATGAATTATCAAAAAGATGAGCCATAACTTTATGCGCTTTAAAGAGATTTTTGTTTTTTGTGAAATTTGAAAAAAAAACAACAACCAGAAACTTAAAGCAAAAAATATCAACCTCTCCTACTCTCCACTCTCCATCTACCCTAACATTTCCTGACTATTTTTCCTAGCAAATTTTCTTTTGAAAGTATTTGCGTATAAAAAATCGTTTAAATATATGTACAGCTGGTAAAATGTGGAATTCCCTACCGGATGAATTCCGGCGGGCGTCATCTTTCAGCCAGTTCGGAATATTTATGTCCAGCTAGAATGTTGAAAGATGTTCACGCTCGTCATGCGGTTGATGGTATGGTTTTCTGTATTTCTGCAGCTGCAGTTTGAATTCCCGTATCTGTCTTGTTTACTCATGTAGCCTAATATTTACCATTTCTACACTTAATTTAGTTGCTATGTACCAGTACTTTTAATTTGCTTTCTTGTGATACCTGTTTTTATGCTTAGTTTAGTTGCTATGCATCATTATTTTAATTTGCTTGCTTTTGATACCTGTTTAGGAAGTTTTATTATGCGTGTTAGTTTGCTAGCTAAATTTATGATTGCTCTGATAATATATTCATAATTTTGTTATGAATCTTAGCTTACTGTAGAATTTGTACTAGTATTTTTTATGTGCTTTTATGTTGTATTAATACTGTGTATGTCTATAAATGCTTTTATGTGCTGATAATATGACCTTATGCACCGTAATAAAATTAACGTGATGTGTGGTGTTAATGTTTTATATATTTCTTCTACATGCTTTTATGTATACGCTTTTACGTGCTAATAATCCTTTTCTTATTACAGCAATTTTGATGTAAGTCGGTTTTAACAGCTCCTTAGAGCTTATGTTATATTGTTATGTGCACCGACTTTGTAAATAAAATTGACTTGACTTGACACTGGTAATTTCCTCATATGTTCGGAGAGGCACTCCTCGGTTGAGGATAGCACTGTCGATGTCCCTAGACTCTTACTCAGTCTTTATCTATGAATAAACTATTCTGTTGAAGTAGAGACATGCGCAGCGAAACAGTCAAATGTCCCTATC
>JAZAYU010001608.1:0-19367 GCA_038501625.1 Corbicula japonica | reverse complement strand
GGTTTATTTTGTATATAGATTTAAAACCATAAGTAGATATATACATATAGATTTCTTAGACAAACAACAAGATATTGTTGTCAAAGTATCATATTATTGATTTGTTCTTTTTAAATGGTACTCACAAAGTGTCAACGACAAATGCTATACACGTCGTGAGACAAATATTGTCTCGTGTGTCGTTTTAGGTGGGTTTTAAAGAACAATGTCCATGTTAAATATAAATAAAAACTCATTTTATAATCTCCTATCTCATTTTCAAAAGTAATATGCGCTTCGAAAAACAAAAATCATGAACAGACCACTATAAGAACAAAATTGATTAAGATTTTTTATGGCCATGCATTTGCTTCCTTTGGGTTTTCTTTTGCATAACATGAGTACTTTAATCATGTAGACATTTGAAAATTTATGTAGAACGAAAGACTTATAACTAAACTTGATATTCATTTTTTGCATAAACACTGCAGGGAAATATAATGATCAATTTCAAAATAGACATCACAAACAATAATGAGAACGAGAAACTGATGGGTTATCGCCATGAAACAAGAAAGAGAACCCTAGGGGCTATCGCTTTGGAACGGTCAGTGGCAAAACAATTTGCCACTGGGGGTTTAAAGCCAGGTTGTAGGGTGCATCAACCTCACACTTGCCCGAAGGAATTCTCATATAAACAAACAAGAATAAGTTGCAGTTGCCGTGATGAAATAACTCCAAATCACAATCCTCTCATCCTCTCGCCAATGTTGCATGCAAAAGCACGCAAACATATAAAACATAAGAAGGTAATAGCATTGCAAAGCAAAAGGGCGGGTTCTCAATGACCCTATTGAGCCGAGAGCCCTGTAATGGTGTTATGCGGCGTTACAGAGCCCTGGAGTCGAATCAGACAGAACACGATGACAGAGTTTTATCCTCCAGTACAGTTACATACAGGTAAAATTCTGGAGCAAAGAAACCTCAGCTGGGATAATCACGCGATATCACGTGGTACATTTATATGGCATGATGGGAAGGTTTGTCTGCTTCCCAGTGTCATTGACACAAACGTCTAACGGCGATTGCATTAGATTATCAAACCCATAAGGAAATTTAGAAATAAGGTAAAATATTATCACATCGCTCATGTAGAAGATTCTGAGGGATATGTGGCATATTTGCTACAAGGATTTAAACAACATCTCGAGTGCAAACCGCAAACAACTAAGTTATCATATATATAAAAAACAAACGTTGCTTTAAAGATGGAAATTGCATAGCTATGCCTAATTGCATAACAGCTCACTGTTTTCACTATGATTGCCGGTCTTATTAATTAATAAAAAAAAAACAACATCAAACTCGGCAAGATCAATGCGGCATAGTGTATCCGGAAACTATTGCTCAACCGAGGATCAAACAAACCATATTTAAATTGCTGGTCTGAAGGTCCCTCAGTTTTCCCCACTTTTGTTAATATTCTTTCAAAATAATCGCATTTAGTTCCTTATCTGTTTGATCTTATAGCTGTATATTTGGAACAGTTCACTGTAACGAATTTCGTTTATTGTAAAAACTACAAGGTGGTGTATTTTCCGTAGACAGCTTATTAATACATTTACATGCATATACGCGTATTTGTCAGTTATTAAATTAATTTTAAGAAAGCGTTTTGCTTACGGAAAAGAACTATCAGGCTACTTATCTGAGTGTAAATTGCGTGCAAAAAAGTCGAAAAGATGTTTATGTATTTATTCGTTGGTTTTCAAATTTAATGATTACAACATTTAAATAGGCATGTCATAGAAAGCAGCACAATGCACAGGGCTTCCTCCCAAAAATGCATATTACGTAAAAACGTGAAATTTTACAGTTTCACGTAAACTTGACTACATAAATAAAAAGATGATATCCAGTGTCACCAACGTATACCATCTGTATATGTTCAATAGATGCATCATCTAAGGCTCGCATCGTATCTCGCGTGTCATATAATGTCATACTACTACAGTCCGAATTTCTACATCTGACCAATAGATTCATCATCTAAGGAGCGAATCTTATCTTGTGTAGTATATATATAATGTCATATTGCTTTTGTCCGAATTTCTACATCTGTTAAATAGATACATCATCTAAGGCGCGTATCGTATCTCGTGTGTCATATCGTGTCATAGAACAATTATCCGTATTTCGTAAGTTTATTGTAAAAGTACTGTTTGACCTTGCCCGGGTATAACCGGTTTCTGGTATTTCTTTGTAAACGTGACTTTTCACTCAAATAAATTATTTAATATCATTTTTCAAAGAGTTCTTTTCAAACGTGTGCCCATTTTGAACAATTATAAGCCTCTTTTCAAAGGCTTACCTCTTTTCAATGGTTTTAAAATGTCCTGATATACAGAAACCATTCAAATAAAAGTTGAAGACAAGATATACAAAATTAAAATTAAAAGTGTAAGTAAAGCTCTTAGTACTGTTAGGTTACGATGCCATTTTTTCTGAGATCTTGTATAACTCTTGTAGGGCTAGTTTCTTAAAACTGGACAAAGTCTAGTTCTCGGTTTGTAGATTAAGGAAGACTTAGATCGGGCCGTTGAATTCTGGAACTGTTTTTAAGTATTTACGCACCAAGATTAATGATGGACAGCAACTTCTCTTTCAATTTGCGAGTCTCTGAGAGACCATGGATCCATTTTCAAAAGTTAGCTGGCGGCTTTACTATCATGACATATACTGTTTTAATTCGTCCCAGCGCACTAATATTCTGCATGGACATAAAATTAGGTTCGCTTTTTAAAACAAATACGGAAAATTTTAAAATGAAACTGTTAAAATATATATCAGCACAACATCATGGTCGATTACATCTTCATGTTGAATCATAAACTAATATACTGTTTGTACTAGTTGTTCTGTTCCGTTTTAATTAAATTAATAAAGTATAATTAAATTATAAATTTGGTTTCAATCACTAACAAGATAAGTACAAAATTGAGAATCCTCTTTTCGGTAGGATGCTAGGATTTGTGTTGCTAGGTGGTTCTGGTTCTATGTATAATGAACTACTGTAACGATTGCTTCCATCCATTGCTTAAAACAGACATTTGATTCGATTTCATGAACATTCGTCTATGAATCACAGTGAAACTTAGAATAAACAGCAACCCGAAATAAAGACCACATCGATAGTATGACCACTTATAGCCCTTCCAACATTTGTGCACTAGTTTCTACATCAACGTTAAGACCAACCAACTACAAAAACAACTTTTTTTCCAGTCGCAGAGCTGGTCTTAATACATGTAACGAAGTTTCACTGTTCGTAAAAAAGGCTATGGTTCATTGACGCTGCTTTTTATGTTACTTTTTAATAAGTTGTTTTAATAAGGTGTGTTAGCTTCCCATCTTGCAATTCGCTGTGAATAGAGGATGTGTTTTCTATGTGTGACTTTTGTTGATATGTGTTTTATTTTAATCTTTTGTTTCTCTTGTTTCACAACCAAAACAACTTTTTACATTTTAAACTAACGGTTACTTAAAAATTAAAAGTTCTGTCACTTTTTAAGCACGCGCCGAATCACACATTCTTATTCAGGAATTTGTCAACTATAAAAAATTTCTGTATTTTCTTGATAAAGAACAAAAGTTCGAAAATTCGAAATAAAGAGTGATAATTTTAAAAAGAAAATTATTTCATGTTTAAAGTTGCGTTTCTTATTCCTTTAATTATATATAAAACACTAATGATTCAAATTGGTCTTTTAAACAGTACTGTTTGAATGGAAGAAAGAGAACTTCGAAAGCTACCACACGACAAAATCTTATTCAACTTCCCTATGACATCGGAATTGTTATGTGGAAGTTTGAACAGTGACGTGTTAAGGTATTGCTCTATTCGTCATTGCGTTGTCATAGACAAAAACATATCAAAATCTCTCAAACGGCAATATGCAGCTCAATAAAACTTTGCACAAACCAATGTTATAAATATAATTTTATGTTTAATTTACATACGCTAAGAAAAGTTAGAACGGGAAAGAAAAATAATTAGACCTAAAAATCCCTAACATTCTATTTGCAATTATGAATGACAACAATTATAACTAAGGTCATTTGGTCTAACAAATGTATATAGTGTGAGTTATTTGTAAAAGTGTGTTTGACCTTCAATTTCCTTGTCGCGAAAATGGATGACCAAAAATAAAAATGTTGATTTCTCTCTCCATAGTTCTTTTCCAGGGCCTTAGATGACGTTGTCAGTATCATTTCACATATGTTGGCATTTGAAATGTTATTTTCTGTTGCATCGTTTTTGTGAAAAATTGCAAACAAAATTTTAGGGATTTTTTAGGTCTTTTTCTTTACTATTCTTAACGTATGTAAACAATTCATACAGTTATATCATTGATTTGTGCAAAGTATGATGGAACTGCATTGTGCCGTTTGAGCGATTTTGACATTTATTTTTTGTCTTTGCCAAAGCAATGTGAAACGGCGCAATACCTTAATGGGGAGAAAAGCAAACAATATGATACCTCATTTTTTTCAGAATTTATAAATTAAACTTGGATCCATTCGATTCTCTCAAAATTGAAACAATATGAGATTAGATTTATCTGTCAGACGTGAATTTATTAATGTTTTAAATTTTTGTATAATAAGGTTATGTTTTCGTCTTCTATGCTCAATTCATGTCTTTACCCAGATTTGGAATTTCTCGAATGGCTTTAAATTAAGAAATAAGAAACCGTATGTTCTACTGTTGTTAATAAGGTTTATTTTATCATATACAGTTTGAGATTTTTAATTTTGAAAATAGGAAGAAAAAGAAAGAAGCCAACGTATTTTAATCTAACATTATGTTGAGCACGAAAAACAGTTTCACAATCACGGTAAGCCAAAATACGAAATGGTGCATGATTGAAAATCTAATCAGTCTTTTTAATTGACTTGTCTGGCAGACAGATCAAGATTCAAGCGATGTACGGATACGGCATATAATCATACATGACATGCACAGGTACAATAACTTACACCTTGAAAAAAATAAAGAAAGAGCGAAAAAAAAACAACACAACACTACTGATGTTTAATGTACTTGTTCAAGACCGCTTGTTGTTTACTTGAATAAATTAATTATAATATTCTAATGTTGACCCGCGACCTTTCGGTCAAGTCGATTGTTATCTAATTAGTATTCGTGCTATGTCATTGAATAATAATAATGAAAATTATTTTTAAAACATTATCATTATTGAGCTGTTAAGATAACTTCATTTCCTATTATGCGGATTAATACATATAATTACATGTAAAAATACAAAAGAACATAAACGGTTCATTGCGTATAATCGGACCAAACATAGTGAAATAATTAATTCCAATCTGATTAAGATATTATTCAGACTAGGAAATTAATAAGCATTCTTTTGAAATATGTAATACATGTGAGCTATATCGGAAATGATATTTGTCGATAAAGAGTTAACAAAACTGGAATGGGTCTATATTTTTATTCCAAGGAGTGTTACGCAAATTCGATCTTTGTATTCAAAGGATAGAAAACTAAGATATTCAATGGCAAAACTGGCGGATATTATACAAGAACAATCATATACGAGCATAGAACCGAATAATGACGTTTTTGGCTTTACTTTCTTGTCCACGTCCCTTTTATTAGCCTATTGTATCAGGGATTTGCTAGGAGCACAGTAATACGCTCGGATGAATGAGGCTTGGCGCCTTGGTGGGGTTAGTGCTTTTTCGAGCATTTAAATTTTAGGCCAATCCGTCTGGCTGAAGAGTCTAAAATATTTTGTTTGATCGAAATGTGACCCAGATATGTCAGTCGTTAGCTGTTCTTTTTGCGGATTTTAACCTTTAATAAGACGATGATGCTATCAGGCCAGTAGATGTCTAATTATTCCTTTGTCGTTTTCCTGTATAAAGCGTTTTCCCTTGCTGGTTGCAAATTTAATTTATCTGATTACAAGATGGAGCCTGTAGTCTTAAGAATTCTGTTTTCACACAATGACAGCCAGAATCGCAATCAAGTGTCAATGCAAGCCAATGCACTAGGAACTGACGCGGTAAATCTCAAATAGAATTTCAGAGACAAGATTTAATTTACATAGTATTAACATTATGTAATTTATTCACCTCCACGAAACACTTTCATCACAAATGCTTTGATCGACAGGACACGTCATCTTTTAAAATAGCGTTTTATTACAGTGTTTGGTGTCGAAAACTAGTCAGCATATTGCTTATTTCAATTTTTATAAATCAAGCTCAGACGTATTCCTGTCACGTACTAATTAGTCTGTTTTACTCGATAACTATTCTATACCAGAACAGGGATTTATCGTAGAATCCAAAAGTTCAGAATACTTAATCCTCAAGGTTCTCACTAAATGAAAAAAGAAAGGTAATCATAAGAACCATATGCGATAAAACTAATGATAGATTAAGCATGCATGTTTCATTTTTACGTATAAAGACTTTAGAGTTTGAAAAAATTATATTTAAAATAAGTTAAATCTGGTAAGATATGCGTTTTCTGTTGTTTTTTTGTGTGTGTAAAAAACCGAAAATATAAAAAGTGTAACTTCAGATCAAAATTAATATAACATTATAGTTATTATTTTATAGTGACATTTATTTACCGTTAAGCATCTATTTGGGGAACTGATAGGCAGATATTAACAAGCCGTAGGGGATGACACATGGCATCACAAATTGAAATAACGACAGTATTTTAGGCTATTTTATATATTTTAACTTAATAATAAACTTCAAATTTCAAAAATAATTTAATTATCATCATCTTATTTTTTAGCAATTTGGGTATGAAGTAAAATATCACAAGTACTGAATTTTTATATGTGATAGTCATTTTAAGCGTAAACACAAAACAATGAAATTTAAATAGTTCCAAGGTGGTAACCACTTAGGTTTTCATTGTAGTTTTCTTTTAGCGAGTTTGTTTCCACATTTGGACATGTTATAGACGACTCCCATCTCTGTACAAGATTATAATTCATAATATTTACAATAATTATGTAACCTATATTTAACATAATAAAGATAAAACTAAAATGTATTAAATAGCCATAACATCTAGTGTAAATAAAATTATAACAAAGTAGAACATTGTCACTTCTATGACGTACTAATACAAACAAAAGCGATTTATAGAAATCTGCTTTCTCATGGAGAATAGGTTTATAAAGACAAAAACTGCAATATCTAATTTACTTTTTTCAATACCTGTTAGAAAATTGCCTAAAGCAAAATCTAAAACGAGTTTCCCTTTCCTTATTTATATTAAAATAATATAACCATATTAAATCTTGCAAGTGATAAAACAGAAGTGACTAAGCAATGACCTTTATTGTTTAGATCTTCACACATAAAACCAAGATATAGATGCTCATGGTTATATGGGGCAATAAAACAAAAAAGGGAAATATTAAGAACACCTACATTAAGAAAATCAGTCTTCATACACATCAAAAAAGGGAGAGCACGAGTTACAATTTGACTGATTTAAAAAAGAAAATATGAGCCTTGGAACGGATAGTGGTAAATCATGTTGCCGCTTGCTGTTTAAACCAGGTTCTCGGTTGCACGGACCTTCCCTCCCTTGTTCTCATATAAAAAAAACAAGTACAAGTTGCCTCAGTGAAACTACTCCAACCCAATTGTCTACTAAACAATTTAGCATGTAAAGGCACACGGGCACATAAACATTAAACGTTTCTAAGATTGTCAAGGGAACTTGTAAGGTACTGGACGACCTTACTGAGACCAAAGTAACTTACAACAAATCAGGAAAATCACGATGGCAGAAATTAAATATTCTAATAAAGTTTATACTGTCCTTTTCTGGATATCACTAGAGACATTTATAATTTCTTAAATCTCTTCCACTGTCATGCCAACAAAAACTAACCAAACCTATCATCTGAAGATGGGTTAGTCACAGAGCATGCAGAGCTATGCAGAATATCATGATGAGGACATTTTGCTTTTGAATTTGCAGACAGTGTTTTACAAATACATGTAACTTATACATTTGTATAATTGCTTTTCTACAAGTTTTAGAAGAAACGAAAAACTGAAATAGAAACCACGTATTGTTGACCTTGTTTTTATTAACAATGTGGATATTTTATCAATTAACAGAAAATTGAAAACTGTCGTGACAAAACATTGTGTAACGGAGAACAGTTGAACGACCGAAACAAAGTATTTGCGGGTTTCAAGTCATATTATTAAATTATGCAGCAAGCAAACCGCAGCAGGATAAAAGATCTTAACACAATAAAAAACGATAGAAACATAAACGCCTAATGAATTGTGCATTTAATAATGAGCATCTTCCGGAAAAGAAAGCTTTCATAGCATAGCATATTTATTCTACAACTTATTGAATGAATACCAAACATTCTGCGGTTGTCGAGTTAATAAAGGTATTTTCAAACTTCATAGTAACGACAGTTACGTGTGACAAAGGGAAAGGATCTTTAATGATATTTACGTAGTTTATATTGACGCCTTGATCCTTTAGTTATGAGGTCATCTTTGTTTACTGAAGGGTTATTGTGAATGGCATATTAACACATAGGAAGGAAAATGCGGAATCTGCAGACAGATATTTCTAAGCTGCCTTTTAAATTGGCTTAGAGTGTTTAATCCTCAGCCATGAAAGAAGAAAGGGAGAAACCCCATTTTAAAACAGTATAAATAGATGAAAAACGAACTGAACAAAATGAAAATATTGCAGTCTCAGTTTTACTGAACCGGCTCATGGACACTAATGAATTAATGGATGTTACTGACCACGCTATACGCAGTACGCATTCTGAATTGCAAACGGCGATGTGCATATGCCGGTAAACATGCGTTGTTTAAAAAAAAACCTTATCGATTTTATAGCACACAGATTAATTTTATATAACCATACTATACCGGATTTAATATAGAAAACGGTGGACAAGAAAGGCAATAAAATTAAAGCGGACAAAACGCCTTCTTAAATTGAAATTTACTAAAACGCCTACCAAGAATAAAATGTTTCCTTTTAAGCCCACCCTGTTGCTGTTGACAACATAACTCATTGTATTTACAATGTTCCTTTTACATAGGTGGGAACTATTACGTGTCGATCTCAATTGTATTTTATATATTAGCCTTAATATTTCGGTAGGGTTTCTATGAATGGTTTCAATACCCCATCTAGTATAGATCTAGACATTCTTCAATTACTTCAAAGATAAATATGATCCTGTTGTTGTTTTTTATTTCTTTTGGCATTCTCTGTGATACTCAGATCCTGAATCCATTTCAAATACCCAAATGTACTTAAACGATCCAATCAGTTGTTTTTATAGCCTTATAAAAACTGTTGTTTGTTGGGTGGCAAATTAAGGTTATAATATATTACTTATCATATATGAGTAATATATCACACATTTAGCTAAAGTAAGAGAAAGAATTATAGGTTGGAAGGGTAGCAGATCGTTTGATTTATTTGAAGTGAAGCAAAGTTTGGTTGAAAGATGTACAAAAAGTCGAAATGAATGATATATATTAACGTCTAGAACGGTTTCCGATTTCCAGGATGTCAATATGATAAACAACTTTGATTTATTATGTTGGCTTTACAAACTTAAGTTATTATTGAAATGTATTTCTTCAGGAGAAGTTTCAATTCATTACATTAGCGCACGTTGACACAGAGATGACTGGATATATAATTCACCCGAATACTTTATAAAGCGTAATAACAAATGTAACATTTATCTTGAATTAAGTCCTCTGACAGATAATCCATCTAGATTTTGATTCGTTGCCGAACACAAATGATGTCTTAACAAAGAAAATTTCAGTCATCTACTAACAGAAGCAAAAACGAGGTAACGTTCCAAGTTGAAAAGTTCCAGATAAGATCATTGATATCAATTTCCCGAGAAAATTGAAAGATATCGTGACAAAGACGCTGTGACGTCAGTCGACAATCAGTTTAATCCGCCTGTCAGACAGATCAAAACAAAATAGTTCTGAAAATGTTCCATCAGCAAAACTTAAATATATCGAGATATAGAAATACTACATTCTATAAAAGCTACAGTTAAAGTTTTGATTAGTTTTAGGTATTCATTACATAATTTTAGGAAGTTTGATTTAAACATGGGTATAATACGACAAGAGAAGACAAGAATGACTACAAGTTTACAGGCTTATACCTTTGCCTTTCAAAGTTTTGTACTGCATGACCGTTCTTTTTTATGAAAAAGATGCCATGAGAAATACATATCTAGATAATAGATGAAAACGGACCTTTGAAAGTCACCAAACACGACAAATATGAAAATATCGCAGGCTCGGTTTGATTGAGCCAGTTCATGGGCAGTAATGGAAAAGCATATAACTGCCCACACCGTCTAGCCCCGGGTTGAGCACAACTCAATATTAACACCAATAAACAGTACAATTTCGATCCATCCCAAACGATGGTATGCATATGGCGGTGAACATGGAACCTTTAATGCGGTATTTTCAGATTAATACCATTCCATGTTCAGCGGCGTATGGTCCCCATATAAAAGAATGCGTTGCCCTAAACGAGAAAACAATGGGCGGAACTAAACCGAATGGAATTTTGACAAGAGGATCAGAGAATAAATCCTGCATATCACAGACAACGCCAAAGGCAAAATTTAAATGCTGGAAATATATCATAGGGGTGATTTAACAATATCCAAATCTATATTGGGTGGGATATTGAAACCATACATCTATAAACTGGCCGAACAAAACAAATGTAATTTAAAAGTACTATTAACATAGTATATAAATATCGTGCTCGACGACCTTCAAAGGACGTAACTGATAACAGCACTGATTGAATGTACTGGGAGACATTTTAGAAAAAAAGCAACATATGCATATCAGGAATCGCCACACTCAAAAAACACAGCCTCCCCACGCAGCGAAAAAGAAGAGAGGAAGATAGAGAGAGCGCATGTTTTATATATGTATGTCAATTCAAATAGGACGCCACAAACAATTAATAAACAAGAGAACCTTTGGGGATACCGCCTTGGAATTAAATAATCTGTTTAGTTAGAACTACGGTAATTTTTTGTGCATTGTTTTACTTTTACCTGTTTACATGTTACTGTATGGTTTCATCAATTGTTAGGAGAATCGTTTAAATCAATTTGTTTTTTTTTGTAATTAAATTTCAGGTAGTAAAAACATGAGCTTGCGCGCTTAAAATGATTAAGTCGACAGCACCCTACATGTACATTGTGTTGCCACTGACCATTTCAATGACCTACATTTATACGTCCCATACTTGTTTAATTTGTTTAGTCCGTTTCGTGTAAATGTCGTCAGTTATGTTTTGTTTCGGATTATGTGTTATTATTTGCCATTTTGCTGGTCTGCTAGGAGAGGTCTGTAATTGTGTACCTGAACAGTTTCACGTTTGTGCACCATGAAAGTCTCAAAATTCTCCCTAATTAAACGAACAGATAAATTAAAAATGGTCATCGGTATAAAATTATCACCAGTGTCTCATCAGAAGAACACACAATAACCTATATCAACAGATTTTTGGTGTTGCAGTTGGCAATATGCGCTGATAAATGAAACAAGGCGCAATTGTCGCGATACGAGGGATGATCCAAAATTAACGTAGACTTTTGTTACGATGTTTATACTATTCAAAATACCACAAATAAAATTGGACAAACTTTAATCGGAATATGTTTAGCATATTTTTGCAAAATATCAGCAAAATACAACATCACTTAAAAATAATGAACAATTAAAAGCATACACTATCCGGCGCACGTCAAATTTGAGCTCTTAACGTCAACGACGTTAATTCACGGGCGCAGCGTTAGCGAAGCGGCGTATGTTCAAAGTTTTTTAAAATAGACCCCTTCAACGGAATGCGATTCCGGGGAATCCATTGATCAAATATATCAGTATTTCATTGCTTGTCGAAGTTTTGCCAGTGGTTATGAGGCGATCAAGAAATTGGTCCTCTTCTCGTTCGTACCACCGAAGAAACGCCCGGGAATGCAATAACCACAATATCGCGGTTCTTTAGCAACGGACGTATACCTGAAAAAATAATTAATGACAAATTTGTAATTGTTATAATATAAAAAGTCTGCATTTTGGACAAAGATTTTGTGGCTGATTACTTTAGTGTAATTTAAATATTATTAACTAACGTATTTGATATTAATTGATAATTTATGACCTTGTGATGATTCAAATACCAAACAAAACACATTTTGAATAAAAATTTATAATTAAAAATTAACATACCTTTAAAAATTGAATTTGTTCGGCAATATCCGATGCACGGTTCCTCATCCAGTGTAGAATAGTTCGGAAAGCGCCGCAAAAGTTAGACGTTTGTCCGCTTGCATTGCCTCCCGGCTTGACGTCACCGCCGTTACGCCTATTTTTTTTCTTTCTTCTTTTAACCAGTTCTATTTAATGGCTCTACTGACCTTTACACAACCACTGATGCCACTTTAAAACTAGAGCTCGGCTTACAGAAGGTTTTATTTCTCGTCTGCTAAATTATTTTCAGCTTTGCTGGAGGTGAAATTTTAAAGATAGTGGCATAATTTAAAATAGCATGTTTTTCCATTTCTTCTCGTTCGTACCACCGAAGAAACGCCCGGGAATGCAATAACCACAGTATCGCAATTCTTTACCAACGGCTTATACCTGAAAAATAATTAATGAAAAAATTGTAATTGTTATAATATAAAAAGTCTGCATTTTGGACAAAGAATTTGTGGCTGATCACTTAAGTGTTATTTAAATATTATTAACTAACGTATTTAATCTTAATTGATAATTTATGACTTTGTGATGATTCAAATACCAAACAAAACACATTTTGAATACAAATTTATAATTAAAAATTAACATACCTTTAAAAATTGAATTTGTTCGGCAATATCCGATGCACGGTTCCTCATCCAGTGTAGAATAGTTCGGAAAGCGCCGCAAAAGTTAGACGTTTGTCCGCTTGCATTGCCTCCCGGCTTGACGTCACCGCCGTTACGCCTATGTTTTTATTTCTTCCTTACCCCAGTTCTATTTAATGGCTCTACTGACCTTTACACAACCACTGATGCCACTTTAAAACTAGAGCTCGGCTTACAGAAGGTTTTATTTATCGTCTGCTAAATTATTTTCAGCTTTGCTGGAGGTGAAATTTTAAAGATAGTGGCATAATTTAAAATAGCATGTTTTTCCGTTTCTTCTCGTTCGTACCACCGAAGAAACGCCCGGGAATGCAATAACCACAGTATCGCAATTCTTTACCAACGGCGTATACCTGAAAAATAATTAATGAAAAAATTGTAATTGTTATAATATAAAAAGTCTGCATTTTGGACAAAGATTTTGTGGCTGATTACTTTAGTGTAATTTAAATATTATTAACTAACGTATTTAATCTTAATTGATAATTTATGACTTTGTGATGATTCAAATACCAAACAAAACACATTTTGAATACAAATTTATAATTAAAAATTAACATACCTTTAAAAATTGAATTTGTTCGGCAATATCCGATGCACGGTTCCTCATCCAGTGTAGAATAGTTCGGAAAGCGCCGCAAAAGTTAGACGTTTGTCCGCTTGCATTGCCTCCCGGCTTGACGTCACCGCCGTTACGCCTATTTTTTTTCTTTCTTCCTTAAACCAGTTCTATTTAATGGCTCCACTGACCATTACACAACCACTGATGCCACTTTAAAACTAGAGCTCGGCTTACAGAAGGTTTTATTTATCGTCTGCTAAATTATTTTCAGCTTTGCTGGAGGTGAAATTTTAAAGATAGTGGCATAATTTAAAATAGCATGTTTTTCCATTTCTTCTCGTTCGTACCACCGAAGAAACGCCCGGGAATGCAATAACCACAGTATCGCAATTCTTTACCAACGGCGTATACCTGAAAAATAATTAATGAAAAAATTGTAACTGTTATAATATAAAAAGTCTGCATTTTGGACAAAGATTTTGTGGCTGATCACTTAAGTGTTATTTAAATATTATTAACTAACGTATTTAATCTTAATTGATAATTTATGACTTTGTGATGATTCAAATACCAAACAAAACACATTTTGAATACAAATTTATAATTAAAAATTAACATACCTTTAAAAATTGAATTTGTTCGGCAATATCCGATGCACGGTTCCTCATCCAGTGTAGAATAGTTCGGAAAGCGCCGCAAAAGTTAGACGTTTGTCCGCTTGCATTGCCTCCCGGCTTGACGTCACCGCCGTTACGCCTATGTTTTTATTTCTTCCTTACCCCAGTTCTATTTAATGGCTCTACTGACCTTTACACAACCACTGATGCCACTTTAAAACTAGAGCTCGGCTTACAGAAGGTTTTATTTATCGTCTGCTAAATTATTTTCAGCTTTGCTGGAGGTGAAATTTTAAAGATAGTGGCATAATTTAAAATAGCATGTTTTTCCATTTCTTCTCGTTCGTACCACCGAAGAAACGTCCGGGAATGCAATAACCACAGTATCGCAATTCTTTACCAACGGCGTATACCTGAAAAATAATTAATGAAAAAATTGTAATTGTTATAATATAAAAAGTCTGCATTTTGGACAAAGATTTTGTGGCTGATCACTTAAGTGTTATTTAAATATTATTAACTAACGTATTTAATCTTAATTGATAATTTATGACTTTGTGATGATTCAAATACCAAACAAAACACATTTTGAATACAAATTTATAATTAAAAATTAACATACCTTTAAAAATTGAATTTGTTCGGCAATATCCGATGCACGGTTCCTCATCCAGTGTAGAATAGTTCGGAAAGCGCCGCAAAAGTTAGACGTTTGTCCGCTTGCATTGCCTCCCGGCTTGACGTCACCGCCGTTACGCCTATGTTTTTATTTCTTCCTTACCCCAGTTCTATTTAATGGCTCTACTGACCTTTACACAACCACTGATGCCACTTTAAAACTAGAGCTCGGCTTACAGAAGGTTTTATTTATCGTCTGCTAAATTATTTTCAGCTTTGCTGGAGGTGAAATTTTAAAGATAGTGGCATAATTTAAAATAGCATGTTTTTCCGTTTCTTCTCGTTCGTACCACCGAAGAAACGCCCGGGAATGCAATAACCACAGTATCGCAATTCTTTACCAACGGCGTATACCTGAAAAATAATTAATGAAAAAATTGTAATTGTTATAATATAAAAAGTCTGCATTTTGGACAAAGATTTTGTGGCTGATTACTTTGGTGTAATTTAAATATTATTAACTAACGTATTTAATCTTAATTGATAATTTATGACTTTGTGATGATTCAAATACCAAACAAAACACATTTTGAATACAAATTTATAATTAAAAATTAACATACCTTTAAAAATTGAATTTGTTTGGCAATATCCGATGCACGGTTCCTCATCCAGTGTAGAATAGTTCGGAAAGCGCCGCAAAAGTTAGACGTTTGTCCGCTTGCATTGCCTCCCGGCTTGACGTCACCGCCGTTACGCCTATGTTTTTATTTCTTCCTTACCCCAGTTCTATTTAATGGCTCTACTGACCATTACACAACCACTGATGCCACTTTAAAACTATAACTCGGCTTACAGAAGGTTTTATTTATCGTCTGCTAAATTATATTCAGCTTTGCTGGAGGTGAAATTTTAAAGATAGTGACAGAATTTCAAATAGCGTGTATTTCCAGGAGATCTGACGACGACATTTCTGACGTTTTCAAGTTGGTGGTACATTGTAGCTCTCTTTAATATTGACTGTTTATAAAACGAAATGTCCGAATGATGTAAAACTTTAACCTTACATCATTTGTATACCGCGCTTTGACATTGCAAAGTTTGGCTCTTTTTCCACTAGTTGTTTTGTTTATATTGACAGGTATTTGCTTTACAAAGTACACTGGCAATGACGTGCGCCGCCTGCGTGTTACCATGGTTATTCAAATAAACTACGCGCTTTTGAAATTGATAAAACCCATTAATATTTTAACTCGACGTGTTTCAGATAAAGATGCAATAACAAAAGAACAGGCTTCGTAATTTTGGATCATCCCTCGTGCAGGCTGTTATACTGTATCAAGCCCTTTCATTCCAAAATATTAAATAAGACTAGAACTGGCTTCAGAATTTAATGTAGATGTGATTAAACTATCACCCTGTTTTGATTAACATAAGTTGTTTATCTTGCAGATTTTAAAGTGCAATTTGACATTTATATTATCGTGTCAGTGAATGTATAATAATGCTGTCGGTGCCACATTATATATTCTTGTAAACTCTTTCCTTGCTGATTGCCCATATAAATGATCAGATTACAAGATTAACTTTTAGAATTCCGTATTCACACAAAGGCACTCGTAGATTGCAATCCAGTATCTCTAAACCTCAATGCACCGAGGCGACTAATTTCAATCATTCACGTTACTTCTACAATTCCATTGCATTGACTTGGAAAATTTCAGTAATCTAAAATTCTCGGACGAGATTAAATTTACATAGGATCAACATCGTGCAATTAATCATCTTGACGAAACGCTTTCATAACAAATGTCGACACTGTCAGAACACGTCATCTGTTGCATTGGCATTTTATCCGAATGCATAAATTTGCATTTCATTAGTGTTGAACTAATAAGCAAGACCAATATTTCCTTTAAATTTATGGTTATTGTTTTCTTTCAAATGTATGTCAATCCGCGTTAGTATTCTCATTGGAATAACGACATCCAATTAAAAAAAATAATATAAAAATGTATATATCCATCATTTTATAACGAAGAATCTTAGACTAATGATGATCGAAGTTAAGCCTTGGGACCAAGACTAATACGGCCTGTTGAAATTTTACTTCTTCTGAGCACCTCAGGAAATGGTTATTTTGGAAATTTAAGAGTGTCAATACACAATTATAGATTGTGTTTTTTAATTGGTTTTCAAAAAAAAGCAACATATGCATATCAGGAATCGCCACACTAAAAAAACACAGCCTCCCCACGCAGCGAAAAAGAAGAGAGGAAGAGAGAGAGAGAGAGAGAGAGAGAGAGAGAGAGAGAGAGAGAGAGAGAGAGAGAGAGCGCATGTTTTATATATGTATGTCAATTCAAATAGGACGCCACAAACAATTAATAAACAAGAGAACCTTTGGGGATACCGCCTTGGAACGGTCAGTGGCAAAACAAATTGCCACTGGGGGTTTAAACCAGGTTCTAGGGTGCACCAACCTCACACTTGCCCCAACAGGTTCTCGTATCACAAAACAAGTACAAATTGTCTTGGTGAAATAACTCCAACCCACCCATCAGCTCAACAATGTTGCATGCAAAAGCATACAAACATATAAACATAAGAATTTAATAGCATTGCAAAGCCAAAGGGCGGGTACTCAATGATCTTTCCGAGACCAGAGCACCTGGAGAAAATCAGCAAGAACACGATGACAGGGATAAAAGAAACAAATCGAGCTTTTAGGTTCTTTTAAGAAAAGATTTCCCCATAAACTTTCATAAACTCTTACACCCCTGCCACCGTCGTGCAACCAAAGAGGTAAGCATAATGATCAACTGTAGATGGGTTAATCACCAGGCGTGCAGAGCGCTGTAAAATATAATGTTGGTAACCTTTCTTTTTAAATTTACAGATGGTTTTTACGAATAACCGGGAGAAATTTGCATCGCCTTTTATCTTCTTAAGTTTATAAATTAAATCTCCATAAAAAACTGGCTGTGAAATTCCTTGTTGCAATAGTGATTTTAAACTGCAAAACTTACTTCCTGGTTCAAAACGAAAGTAGATTTCTATAGATTTCTACTTTCAGTTTGAACCAGGAAGTAAGTTTTCCTTGAATTTCTTGAAAACCCTAACAGTATTTTGATGAATTGTCTCTAAATATTGTAGACCAGCGTACACTTATTTCAGGTATGAGTTGGTTTGGTATGTTGTCCATGAATTTCAGAGTTCTCATGCAAACGGTTTTTCTTCTGTTTTAGTATGTGCTTGATAATTAGAACATGAATTAGACTAAATTGAGCTTGCAAACATTAACTACATCTTTAGCTAAATACATTTCTTTACTAAAATCTAGGTGGCAATAAGTAGTTTCCCCAAAATTACTTTTTGAAATTTTAGCCTGTTTTTGCCATTTGCAATGTTTGCGATGCCTTAACCTTTACGAGTACTTTTGAGGTAATCAACGGATAAGATTTATGTTTTTTAGCAATTCCGAATTATTGACATTTTGATGTTTTTTATTCCTTCTAGCTCTTCTATGTTTTGTATCAAATTAAAAATGTTTCCGAGTACGTTTGAAGTATTTTACGGAATGTTCATATACATGTAGGCATTCTAAATGAAGGACATATACATTTCTATATAAAGTAACATATGTATTATTATACAATTAATTACTGAAAAGGGGAAAAATTTGAATACATTTTGGATTAATAACAAATAATAATAGGGCCTGTAATAATAATAATAATAATAATAATAATAATAATAATAATTATTATTATTATTATTATTATTATAATGATGATGATGATGGTGATGATGATGATGATGAGGATGAGGATGATGATGATTAGGATGAGGAGGAGGATGATGACAATAATATAATATAATTATAAAAATAAAAATAAAAGTAATAAAATTAATTAAAATATGGCATACTCAGTTTAGTTGAGCCTTTAAATTGTTAGAAGTGGGAATGCAAGACTCTTTTGATCAAGGAAGCTGTTGGCGTATTGTTTGCAGCGAAAAGATGATTGAAGAAAAGATTTACATCAGATAGGAGTCTCTTGTAAAAGACTGTTTATGAAGAAGTCTGATTAAGAGGATCGTTTTCCTTTGTTTTCAATTAAGAATTCTGTACACGCAAAATTTAGTAATTTTCCCTATAATTCCTCAAGGATACTAGTACTCAAATTATACAAATTACCGAAGCGTTAGGGAAGAATTTGAAGACAAAACATTTTATTATTCATCCATCATTAAATAAAAGTACAATTTTTTGTCATGTCATGTCAAAGGGCGGGTTGATTTATTGTTTTAGAGATGTCCTGCTTTTCTGAACAATTGTTTTGTAACGTAGTGCTAGTAACCTTTAATAGCTTTGCTATACTTGGAGAAATAATTTTCAATTTTTTGTTGGCCAAGTCAAAAACGTTTTGCTACTTGATAAAAACAAAGTAAATAACTGGCAGTTGATCAAGATAAATAATTGCCGTATTAATTGTTTGGTTCACAATATATCAAACTGTAATCAACGTTTATATCCCACTAATAAATTCAAACGGT
>JAZAYU010001607.1:0-19515 GCA_038501625.1 Corbicula japonica | reverse complement strand
CATTTTGTGTAACAATGATAATGTGGTATGTGTTACATTTTGTGTAACAATGATAATGTGGTATGTGTTACATGTTGTGTAACAATGATAATGTGGTATGTGTTACATTTTGTGTAACAATGATAATGTGTTACATGTTGTGTAACAATGATAATGTGGTATGTGTTACATGGTGTGTAACAACGAAAGTGTTGTATGTATTCATGAAAAGTAACAAAGACTAGAATGTTGTGTTCCGCGGAACACGTGTCGCCTGCATGGAAAAAGTTGAAATGTGGGCCTATGTTTCATCATATAAAATAAACATATTATTTAAGTTGATTTCAATACTACATCACAGAACACATGTGACATCTAAATTGCATTTAAAAGGGGAATAACTAAAATAATGGTTAAACCTGAGTTATCATCTTCAAAAATTGGTTTGTAAATGCAGATGAGTTATTCAAAGTATTAAGTGAATTAATTGAACAAGTACTTTCCATTTTACGAGCAACACTAAGTTTCATGTTAAAGTTGCATTTGAAAGGGACATAACTCATAAAATATTAAAATGGAGTTATCATTCTTGTCGTCACAGATGGCATTGTTCAGACTGATAATATATTCCAAGTATGAAGTGAATAGGACAAGTACTTTCAAAGTTATAGGCAACATTAAGTTTCAGGTTAAGGTTGCATTTGAAAGGGGCATAACTCATAAAATATTAAAACTGGAGTTATCATTCTTGTCGTCACAGATGGCATTGTTCATGCTGATGATATATTCCAAGTATGAAGTGAATAGGACAAGTACTTTCAAAGTTATAGGCAACATTAAGTTTCAGGTAAAAGTTGCATTTGAAAGGGGCATAACTCAAAAAGTATTGAAACTGCAGTTATCATTCTTGTCGTCACAGATAGCATTGTTCGTGCTGATAATATATTCCACGTATGAAGTGAATAGGACAAGTACTTTCAAAGTTATAGGCAACATTAAGTTTCAGGTCAAAGTTGGGGGACTACCGGACGACACCGACGACGACGACGACGACGCCGGACAATAGGATCCCTATGTGTCTACCTGCTATCGCAGGCGACACAATAATGTAGTATTCGTTACTTGTTGTGTAACAATGATAATGTGGTATATGTGTAACAATGATTATGTGGTATATGTAACATGTTTTGTCACAATGAAATTGTGGTATGTGTTACATGATGGGTATCAATGAAAATGTGGTATGCATTACTTGTTGTGTAACAATGATAATGTGGTATGTGTTACATGTTTTGTAACAATGATAAATTGGTATGTGTTCCATGATTTGTAACCATGAAAAGGTGGTAAGTAATACATGATGTGTTATAATGAAAACAGTTACATGATAAGTTACAAATACAATTCGGTTTGTGTTACATGTTGTGTAACAATGACCTAGTAGCATGTATTACATGTTGTGTAATAACAATTCTGTGGTATGTGTTACATGTTTAGTAGCAATGAAAATGTGATATGTGTTACTTGTTTTGCAGCAATGAAAATGTGGTATGTGTTACAGTACATGTTTTGTATAAGGATGGAAACGAGTAATCAATTACTCAGGTACCCGATTAACGTTCGAGTACCTGAGTAGTTCATAAAGTATTCCAGTACCCGATTAAAAATGTAAACAAAAAAATCAACAAATTTTTATAAAAGTTGTCTTTATGGAATCTTACAAGTCGCCGACTGACAGTTAATTGCCAACACCTTGCACCTGGTTTCGAATAAACAAGAACAGAACAGAACAGAACAGAACAGAACAGGTTTCGAGTACTTGAATACTCGATCGGAACAAGATCCGAGTACCCGAGTACCGATTTTGCTACTCGTTCCCATCCCTAGTTTTGTAGCAATGAAAATGTGGTATGTGTTACATGTTTTGTAGCAATGAAAATGTGGTATGTGTTACATGATATGTGACAATGATAATGTGGTATGGATATTAGATTTTCAGAAAATGGCCTGAAATAAAAAGAATGACAGAATTTTATTTTTTGTTGTGTTTTTTTTTTCAGGGAATGATAGAGTTATATATAGTTTTACAACTGAAAAAATGGCATTTTCACTGTTTTGAGAGTACCATTGTTATTATCACTGTTTTGGTAAAATACCTTTTAAAACTTATTACCTACTTTTACATTTTTTTCATTATTTTTGACATATCTACATAACATATATACATGCCGCCTGACCTGTATCTACACAGTTCACACATACAATTTCTTGCATACCAGATCAGGTCATCCGGTGTTTTCACCCGTGTAGGAAATTTCGATCCTACACCACCATGTAGAATGAGTCACGTGAGTGACGTCATATATTCAAGTTATTGACGTCATTTATAAAAAAGGTTTGCGTTAATGTCAATAAATTATTTCAACATAAGGAAAATAACAAAGTTTGTATACATACATAGAAATGTTATAAATAATAAAAGGTATGCAAGAAAAAGTATCTTGCATGAGACATTCGGTAAAGATGGAAAAATCTGTCACCTCGGGTGAACTGTTTTGGCGGGAACTCGGCAGAGCCTCGTTCCCGCAAAACAGTTAACCCTTGGTGACAGATTTTTCCATCTTCGCCTCACACTCATGCATGATACTTATAAGTATGCATAGAATATGGAGTAAAGGGTTATCATACATGTAAGTAAGTAGATTAGTATTAGATTATTTTCTGACAAAAATAAATGAATGGGCACAATATAAACTGAATTAAATTTCCTCGTCACATGTAGTTTTTGATAGATGAGGAAATTATCATGTAAATGTACTTACAGTGAAATTGTAGATACATGTACTTAAACCACACAAGTTTGTATGTGAGCATTATTTTCTCATTTAGGTAAAGGGGAACCCACTCTTTTATCTGGGGAACATATGCTGCTGTACATGAAATGGTATTTATCTGAAAATACCAGATTGAATGAAGGTTCTATGTTCACTGCCATATGCTAATTGTTGTTTGGGATGTATCTAAACTGTATAGTTTATTGGTGTAAATATTGAAATGTTCTTAAACTGGTGCTAGGCAGCATGGGCAGTAATATTCATTTTCACTTCTGCCCATGAACAGGCTCAATTCAACCAAGCCTGTAATATTTTCACATCTGTGTGTTTGGTAGCTTTCAAAGTTCTCTTTTCACTAATTTTAATCAAAATGCATGAACTCCAGTCACATCCAGAAGTTTATTTTGAATCAATTTTGAAACAATTACTTTAAAGTAAACACCACACTGCTATGACAACATTTGTAACAAAGGGCCATAACTCTGGTTAAAAATGATTGCCATGCTTGATCATCTGTGCTAGTTTAAAAAATCCCACTGATAGTAAATGAGGAGTTGATGCCATAATATATGGGGGACATACATATGCACATAAGGTCGAACAGAAGAGTAGAACTCTATATACGTCCCACTTTGTGGAGGAATAAAAATCTTCCAAAACTGCTTCACTCAAGAGTCCAAAACAAAACAGTTTAACTGTCAAACACATAACAAACTTATAACCTCTCAAAGTACTTGTTCTTCGACTGTTTACTTCACAGATAACTATTTTTAAAGTAGTCCTCAGAATTGTTTGACTTTTGCAAGTCAGCGAAGCTTTCATATCTGAATGGGGTTTTCTGACGATTGTTTTTAATGAAGATGTTTTTGGATGGTAATTCAGTTAATTAACCATTTCCTCCATATATACGCATTTCTGATCAGGATCTGCACTGGTTGCATTTTGGTAAGAAATAACCTAACAAATCAAAAAGCGAACAGTTTAGATCCTGATCAGACAGCATGGATGTGCTGGCTGATCTGGATTTACACTGTTCGCCCATGCAATAAAGGTGTGTCTATGGAGGAAAGGGTTAACAAGGTTTCAATTTAAGTGTTTATCAATGGTTGTAACCAGCAAACATTAGTTTTTTTATTGTCTGTTAACCCTTTACTGTGATATCATTATATTTTGGGGTGGTTAAATTTTTGCGTATTTCATGCTAGGGTAAGTGCGCGAAATCAAACCCTAGCGAAATCAAACCATTGAATATCTAGTCTTATTAGAATAATACGATTGTGCGAATTTAAGCCTTCGCGAAAAAGGTAACTTGTCAGTTGTGTCATTGGCGCGAAATTTGATCCCCGAGAAATTAAATGATACAACAGTACTCCATTTATACACGATTAATCGCATGTGTGAACAGTGTAGATCTGGATCAACCAGCATATCCTTGCCATCTGTCAGGATCTGATCTGGAATGTACACTTATCACCTATTCCATACAAGTCGTACCGTTGTAAAGCTTTAAGGCATACTGCACTGTCACAGTGTCACACCCGGATAAAAGCGCTTCCAAGTACATATACTAAGGGCACTCTGTCACTCACATATACAGCGCTATATAAAGTGATTATGGAACAGCGGTCGTGTAACGATTTCTAAATGTATCTCCGGTATTTCAAAACATTTTTAATGATGGATATCTGCTCCCTGATAAATAAATGCTGACTTTGTTCTGTGAGTGCAAATGAAATAAACAAAAAACTGCGAATTTAATGTGAACATTTGACACAAAAATGTCACAATTAACATGTAAAATACTCGGTAAATACTCCGAAAGTATTCATTTTTGATGGAGTATCCTATAGTCATGTCTTCCTACAAAAAACCAATTCAAATTCCATGCCTTACTTTCAAATTGTTTTATTTAAAGAATGTCTCATGTTTAAAGATGTTAATGAGTTTCAAAACAGCACTCACATGGCACAGGTGTATTTTTTTGGAGCTGTAGAACGTACATAGTCAGGCCGGTGTTTGTTAAAGGGGTGGTTCAAAGAAAAAGCCCTGTGATAAGAACACAATCTAATTTATGCAATATTTGATATAAGTGATTCTTAGAGTTTCCTAAAAGTTTGCAGATTCGGTTTCTTTATAATTGGAGTACATAAACATTCCCTCAACTTCTAATCTACAGACCCTAATATGAAAGAAAATGGTTGTTTGATTCCAAGCAATTTATTCCTATTTTTATCCTGGTGACCTTTACCTTGACCTGGTGACATTAGGAGGCCAAAAAGGTTAATTCGCCACCAACGATCAACAATATTATTTTTTAGAAGACGGTAATCAACATGATCAAAAAGTACTCATTTCTGTTAAATCTTTGTGACGTCTTTTTTTGAAAATGGTCATTTTATAATGGTCTCTTTTGCTCTCTATTTTTGGCTGTGTAGGAAGACTGTGTTTTCTGGGTGTCTCTATTCCTGATATGCATGTTTCACTTTTTTATATACGTGTACATATAAACATACGAGTAAAGGTGATGGTAAAATGCCATGGCAGGTGAAGCTACAATACAATACATGGCTTAAATGTGCAGATTCACCTGTGCCTCATCAATGACCTGTGACCATCGTCAATCAGGGAGGCTAGAAGAAATGAAGGTAAAAATACAATACACAACATGGCTTAAATGTGCATATTCACCTGTGCCTCGGAGAACGGGGATGGCATATTGTCGATTAAAGAGGCTAAAGAGGCTAAATCCTGTTTACAATATTCCATCACCAGAAAAATGCGATCCAGACTTTTGCCCACTACAATCTCTTCCAACTGTACGATGTTGTCATGGCGAAGATTTAGCAGAATGTTGATTTCTCGTAATGAGCTGATCGGGATACCTGAAAGTTCAAAGACACAATGTAATTTCTGTTGTTTTTTTCCTTAACTCCATATAACTGGCTGTTATCCATGGGTGAACAGTGTAGATCCAGATCAGCCAGCACATCAGTGCCATCTGACAATTGCAGGTTCACAGTTTACCAAAATTGATTTCAAGTTATTGACACATGGACGATGACCCAATTACTGGAACCAATTTAAAGGTGCTTGGTCATTGTGATATTCAACTCAATTAGTGACCACGACTTTGTAAATATTTCGAGTCAGAGCATTTTTTAACTCAGTGCATATCGAGTCAGAGCATCTTTTTACAATGATTTTTTTTTTAAAAATTTGACAAGACTGAAGTTTCATGTCGAATCTTCATATTAATTACATTCTGAGTCATCGTGAATGGACTGTACATATACTCAGCAAAAATAACAAGTACCCATTTTTTATGCTTATATTCTAATTCACATATTTTTATTTAACAACGAAAACTTTAAAATGTGTTTTATTAATTAATCTCAGTTGTTTTTAAGTTTAATTGTTCATGAACATAATCTTTCACACCTATATAACCAAATGCCCATCAGATAACAATTAATAATGGATTAAAAAACACTATATAATCAATTTAAAGGGAGGAAATTGGAAGTGTTTGGGATTTCTATCGTTGTGTACTGAGGACGAGTTGTTTTATTAATGAATGTTTGGTGCTTTTATTGACATCAAGAACTGCAGAAAATGATTTAATTCCAATAAACTTGAACATTGTTTAGATTCACTTACTTCTTACTAAAACCCCAATAATAGCAAAGGGAAAGATAACTTAGTTGAGACTGCAGATTTTCAAGAACATTTTATTTCTTTGTAATGATTACAGAAATGCAGATATGTTCAAAAAATATTTTCAGTAAACAGTAAAACATACCACTTTTTTCCTGATGTAACTTGACTCTTTTTAATGCTACTGTTGTCCCATTTCTTGTATCCTTGGCCTTGTCTGCAATCGTAAACATTTTGTAATACATAAAAGGATTGAATCAATATTTTACTGTATTCATCAGGGTATGAAAAACATTAGAGTTGTTTAAAGTGTGAAAGTGCTTAACACTTACTTAAACAACCCAATTCTTTTTCAAATCCTGCAAAATGCAATCAAATATCAATTCAACATTATAATAATTTTACACTCCCTAAAATTCCCAGTTCTTACAAAAAATTGATAACTTGTGACATCACAGTCTTTTGAATGGCTGTTGGAATGGGTGACAATATGAACGATGGCATAATTGTTTGCAGCTGCACCTCTTGGTAAAACATTAGATTAGCTTGTCGATGTCACATGACAAAACATTGTGCACAATTCAATAGTTTCGGGCACTGCTTTCTGATGTAGCCACGCCCCAGACCAAATGTTTTACAAACAACTTACCTGTAGATATAACAAACAACTATGTATACTTACAAACAACACAGATACTGAAAAGCTACTTAGATACTTAAAAACAACACTTTTTACATGTACTTATAAACTTAGATAAATTTGTATTAACAAACAATTTAGATAATTACAAACATCAAGGCTAATCACAAACAACTGAGATACTTACAAACAACTCCATATGTGCCCTCTCCGATTCGGGTCTCTTTCTGGAATTCATGTACAGGACGGAATTTTCCGTACTAAACACAGAATTTAAAATAACATAAAAATAAACAATTGACAGAAAGTAATATCAGGTCTGACTTTTGTGTATTTGTGTACTTTTGCAAGCAAAATTGTTCATTTGTGGGATTGTGTGTGGGTTGGAACTATTTCACCACGGCAATTTCTACTTGTTTGATCATCATTGCAAATGCTGGGATAAGTGTGAGGAATGTACACTCTAGAACCTGGTTTAATCCCCCACCCCTAGTTGCAATATGCTTTGCTGCTAAGTGTCCCAAGGTAAGAATCCCCTATCTTGTTTGTCATTTTGAAATTGATAACAGATAGTTTATACAAACTGATGTTCTCTTTCCTTGCTGCTTTTGGCCTGAAATAACCTAATGAATCTAAGAGCAAAGAATGCAGATCCTGATCAGATGGCACGGTGTGCCAGCTGATCGGATCTACACTGTTCGCCCACCCAAAAAAGGTGTGTCTATCGGGGAAAGGGCTAAGTGATTAGGCTGTTTTTTCTGAATGTAAAAGTTATGTGGCTCTTCTATTCTCTTTAATTCATGTAAATGCAACAATGCTGAATTAAACATTAACTTCATAAATATGATTTTTATGGCATGAGGCAAACTGTGTAGATCTAGATCAGCCAGTACATCCATTCCATCTGATAAGGATCTACATGTACATTGTTTTCTTTTTAATTCATTATGTTACTTCTGACCAAGAAGTGGCCAGTGTAGATCCAGATCAGATGGCATGAATGTGCTGGCTGATCTGAATCTACACTGGTTGCACTCAAGATAAACCTGTAATATATGACTACACAGAATGGGCACACAAAGAAGATCCAGATCTATATATAAATATATATAAATAATAGATCCAGATTTATATATAAATAGAACATGGTACCCGTTTAGAGGGCTGATATGACATTCTGTCAGCCTCAATAAAGGAGGCTTTTCATTGGTCAAATCATAGTTCAGAAACATCATTGTGTTTACACCGGTCTACTGTGATGGGAACGCACTACTTTTTCAAGATGGCGGCCTGAGTAACAGTTGTTAAGTTGAATAGTTTTCGGACAGATAAAATTTAAGTTGGATTTCAGGTACATGGGATCCTAGTCCTATAAATAAGACCTTTCATTTTCATGTTATGCTGGATAGTAAAGGGCAAATATAAAATGGCAAGCATAAAGTCTATTTGGACTAATGTGACCCAAGATGCTGTAGAATTTTCGCATTTTGTTGCCTTCTTTTTAATCATCTGAAATATAAATTATAATTCACTTCTTGTTATATTTTGGTTATAATTAGCTGATAGTTTGAAATGATGGTGTCTTAAATTCTGAAAGCTGGGTAGATCTTCACTCACATGCATATCCTCACATATTGTGAAAAGTCCTATTGCAGTGTTGTTTTTTTATTATAAAAGTTTTCAAACTTGATATTATATGAGAAATTGAAACTAAACTATGATGAATTATGCTTAAAAAGCTATGAACTGGATGTCAACTATTACGGATTTGGCAAAAAGTATAACTATATATTGAGAATGAGGCATAAAGAGTAAAGAAGTAGGGCATTGCACCTCATAGGAGGCTGAACAGGATGTTTAACTCATAAAATCTGCTGTCACAAAGATTTTCTTCACATCCATATAATTATGCATTTTAATCTCTGTATTTGTTTTCTTTCTATATTATGTACCCTTTGGTTACTAATCACCCTCTGCTCAGTGCTAGTTGGCTTTGTAACACATAAGCAAGGTGAATGGTGTGATGCACAGCCATATTAACCATTAACCAGGCAATGCAAGCATCATGCACCCTGGGGGTTCCAGCTAGTATAGAATCTACACATTACTGGCTAGGGGTAGTATAGTAGAAAATATACAAGAGCTGTCAGAGGAGACAGCATGCTCGACTATTCGAATCATTTAAAACAAATGCAATTTGAAGATTAAAACAATAACAACTATGTCCATACATTTATGTGCAATCAGGAAAAATATTAACAAGTGAATGGTAAGGGAGAAATTCTTTTCAAATAACAGAAATAATTCCTTAATGTACCATAAATATGAAACTGAATAGGGGAATAATTATGAAATATTTCTGAATTTGTTGGAAAACTTGTTAGTAATTTTTTATTAGAGACATTTACTTTTAGTCAAATATCAATCACTTCAGTAATGTTACAGAAAAAGAACTGAAATGAAAATATAATGGAAGTTTGAAGTTGATACCTTAAGTATTTGCAAAGTTATCTATGAAGTGCACTTAAGTGAAAATATAAGTGAAACTAGAAATGTGTCCATAGGACACGGATGCCCCCGCTATGCATCGAATTCAGACACTCAAGTGCAATGATGGGAATAATAGCATTTCAAAGACAGTGATGTTCGAGTAATTATAAAAATATGCATAAACTTGAAGATCAAGTAAATTATTTTTATTTGTGGCACTGTTGTCTTCTCATTACGGAAATGTCTGTGAAGAAGTTGGCGGCGTTGCATGCAATGCAATGTCATAGTGCACATTTGTGCCAAGTTGTTTGAAATCCCTTCATTCATAAAGAAGTTATAGCCCGAACAAGTAAATTCAAGTTTTAGTAACTGTGACCTTGACCTTGGACTTACAGGCATGGGTAATGTACGCAACACACCGCCTTTTCATGGTGAACATTTGTGCCAAGTTATTTTGAAAAACCTCCATTCAAAACAAAGTTATAGCGCGGACAAGAAAATTCTATTTTTAGTAACAGTGACCTTGACCTTGGACCTACAGGCATGGACATGGTACACGCCTCACCACCTTGTCATGGTAAACATTTCTCCCAAGTCATTTTGAAATTACTCCATTCCTTACGTAGTAAAAACCCTGACAATAAAATTCTATTTAAGTAACAGTGACCTTGACCTTGGACCTACAGGCGGGGGTATGGTACGGGACACACCACCTTGTCATGATGAACATTTGTGTCAAGTTATTTTTAAATCACTCTATTCCTAACGAAGTTAAAGCCGGGACAAGAGAATTCTATTTTTAGTAACAGTGACCTTGACCTACAGGCATGGGCATGGTACGCAATACACCGCCCTGTCATTGTGAACATTTATGTCAAGTTATTTTAATATCCCTCCATTTATAATGAAGTTACAGCCCGGACAAGATAATTCTATTTTTAGTAACAGTGACCTTAACCTTGGACCTTCAGGCTTGGGTATTGTGCGGACACACTGCCTTGTCATAGTGAACATTTGTGCAAAATTATTTTGAAATCCCTCCATTCATAACAAAGAAATAGCCCGGACAAGAGAATTCTATTTTTAGTAACAGTGACATTGACCTTTGACCTACAGGCATGGGCATGGTACGCGACACACCGCCCTGTCATGGTGGACATTTGTGTCAAGCAGGGCACGACAAATCCTGAAATTACTTGGTAGCCCACTGGGCTACCAGGTTTTTGCTTGGTAGCCCGGACTTTTCGGTTGAGTATTTGTTACCTTAGATATTATACACATTACAACAATGACGTGATGGTTTTGATTACAAGTCAATATTAAAACACCTCTCAGATTATTTTCTTTTATTTATTTACTTTATTACAATACATAAATCCCAGGTCATCCTCTGCACCACTTGGATCATGTTTCACCCAGATATGAAGTAAGCCAGCTGTCTTGTAATGTTCGAACCCGTTGATTCTTGTCATATTCTTTGTCAGAGAATTTGTGTCGTTTGGGCGTTGATGTGATTTTATCATCTAGTTTTCTCTTCACTGATTTGGGAGTTGACTGCTGGCTGTGATTTGATGATGGGTTTTGAGTCAAAGGCTCACTCTCTTTCCTAAATAGAAATAATGTCATTATATCTCTACTCTTTTATTAACCCTTTATTAATCAGCAACCAGTTAAGTTTCTAGCATGATCATATCAAATTTTTAAATTCATTCCTGCCTTTGGATAAAAAAAGAAAAGAAATACCGGTACATAATATTTGAATTTAAGAATTTCGTCACTCTGTATGCCCCTGAAACTCCTTAAACAACAAACATCATATTTTTAATTTATCTAGCCTGGTATCAGGACATCCTGACCCCTTACTATTTCGACCTCTATATATTTTCTGAGACATTGGAGAAACACTTCTTTAAAATTAATTTTTATCATATTTTATGTAAAATCCCAAGACGGGTATTTCGCAAGAAAATTTAACATATAACTTGCCCCCTGATGACAAAGTCAAAACGATCCATTTTCCATTAACAAAATACATATTTTAAAAATAACAATTGATGATTTGCCGGGCAACCAAGTTATTTTGAAATCCCTCCATTCATAACAAAGTTATAGCCTGGACAAAAATTCTATTTTTAGCAACAGTGACCTTGATCTTGGATCTACAGGCATGGGTATTGTGCGGACACACCGCCTTGTCATGGTGAACATTTGTGCCAAGTTATTTTGAAATCCCTCCATTCATAACAAACTAACAGCCCGGACAAGAAAATTCTATTTTTAGTAACAGTGACCTTGACCTTCGACCTACAGGCTTGGGCATGTACCTGACACACAATCTTGATATGGTGAACAATTATACCAAGTTATTTAAAAATCCAATAAGAAATAACAAAGTTACAGAGCGAACACGATTTTGCAAGAAAATTCTTATTTTAGTAACAGTGACCTTGACCTTGGACCTACAGGCATGGGTATTGTACGCGGCACACCGCCTTGCCATGGTGATCTTTTGTGCCAAGTTATTTTGAAATCCCTCCATTCATATAGAAGTTTAGGGCCAAGTGTATATATTGCTTAACACAAAATGTAAGTGAAAAAGGGGCATAATTTGAAAAAATATTGGAAGCAGGGTTATAGGTCTTGTTGGTTGTGATGTAGATGTTGATGGTGAAAACATATTTCAAGTTTCAAGGCAATATCTCAAGTAGTTTTAAAGTTATGGGCAAAATGCATATTTTGCTTAACACAAAATATAAGAAATATAAGAAGAAAGGGGCATAACTTGAAATATATTGACAGCAGAGTTATGGGTCTTGTTGGTAATGATGTAGAATTTGATGGTGAATATATATTCCTAGTTTCAAGTTGATATCTCAAGTAGTTTATAAGTTATGGACCAAATTGCATATTTTCCTTAACACAAAATTTAAGTGAAAAAGGGGCATAACTTGAAAAATATTTGTAGCAGAGTTATGGGTGTTGTTGGTAATGATGTAGATTTTGATGGTGAATATATATTCCAAGTTTCAAGTTGATATCATAAGTAGTTTTCAAGTTATGGACCAAAGTGCATATTTTGTTTAACGGACGCCGACGCCGACACCGACGCCGACACCGGGGCTAGTAGGATAGCTCACCTATTCTTCGAATAGTCGAGCTAAAAATGAAATGCCACAACTGAACTGTTTCATATCTGTCTATCCATGCTTTTTGTAACAGAAGGTCATCATATTCAATAACCATGCTGGTTTTTTTAACAATGGTTTAACAATGTCAAATGAAATTTCATATTTTTGTATTTGATTTAAAATGAATATATTTAGTCATGATGTACTGCTTTCTTATTATATTGTTTTTACCCTGTAATTACACATTCCAAACAACAATACAGTGATAATATTACATAATATAATGTGCAATCTACCCAAAAAGATATATCACAGCATATTTTAGTCTGCAAATGTATCTATGGAAGTCATGGAGGCTGTGTCAATCTGTCATAAAACAAGAAACCACAACAGTAATCTAATAGAACAATTTCTCACACATGTCTCATCATGAAGAATATATAGTGTAGTGAATTATTACTCCTTTCTTTGGTGTTCCATAGTCTTATTCTTGATAAATGTGGTTATCAGGGTGATTGAAATGAAAAAAGGTAGTCTTTTAAGGATTATATGCTAAGTAACAGTTTCGATCATGTTACAGCAGGGTCTATTTATCAAGAGGTTACTAAACTTTAGCATAAAAACGTATATTGTACGGATAATGCTGTTGGCGAATATTGCTTTCGGCTTCCAGTGTGTAAAACACAGATCATGGTCAATCAATAAACCCTGGTTATAAGGGCATTTTCAATATAAAAATAATAACAAAAGAAACATGTACATTGCCTAGCAGCTTCTGAGTAAAATCATTATATTTTGTAAAATCTGTAATAATTTTGCAATGTTTACAATTGGACACATACAAATTGTCCACAAGAATCTTGAAGATATCCATATTGGAATCAAATGGGGAATATTTTTTCTTGATTGTCTAACCTGAACCCCTAGGTCCTCTAGCACCGAGGGAGCCTAGCTAATGGCTACTGTGCATTAGTGCTATAGCATTCACCATACAAGCTATGTTACAGAGCAGGTTAGCATGCTGTAGAGGGTGATTAATAGCCAAAAGGTTCATAACAAGCATGTTTATGGAAATATATCTCTGTGTGCAAAGTGTAAAATTCTATACTGTTTTTCACAACAGGAAATTTCACTCTTTATCTGACTGATTATATGCAAATAATGAATTATTTGTTTTTAGCAATGCAAGGTAATGATTATTGCAGCAGACCAAGCATTATTTTATTGCTATTTTAATGCATTACCTATGCCAATTTGCTGTTAATGCATAACATATGTGGGCATTAATTGAATTATGTTCTCTATAATAACTGATTTATTGATATGAAAATATATATTAACATTAAAAACTTTTAATGCCCATTTGTCCTGAAGATTAATTTGGTTATTAGTACATGTTTATTACATATCTTATTGATAGCAAGAAAAAAACCCATAAATACCAAGTAGTTAAATATGTGTCCACTATTAGTAACAACAAGGTACAGACTATGGAGTCATCAGAATGTTGTAAAGTTAGAAAAAAATGATGATTAAGCTATGAGTTCTTAAACTGAGTTGTCTTTAGAAAATTGTCAATGCACAACAAACCAATTGTCAGCAATCTATATAGCTCTGTCAACAAATACAGTATATTTTCAATCATTTCACTGTACGCATTCATTGGTACAAGATATTTTCCACCAATTTTTCAAACACTTCAATATTCCTGAAAATGTTACTGATATAAATGTACATAACAAAATACTAAAAATGTTCTGATATATGTAAGATATATTTTCAACTCAAATCTTCACATTTACCCCATATCTGATGCAAAGGCAGCTCTGTGCTGGACCTGCACTTGCTAAAAATACTTTGCACTTTTTTATCATCATTAAAAACCTTTATGTGTATTATTGCTCTTTCTTAAAATCAGTGTTTGTAGAAAACGTGTATCCGAAATTGCATTGAAAATCGCTTTATCCGAAATACGTTAAAGAAACGTCGCTCAACCGTTCGCCATGAATCAAGCTGTCCGCTTCAAAAACAGCATTAATGTTATAATGCTTAACATAGAATGTGTATAAACCGGTCTTACTGATCACTTTTAATCAGTTGAAAAAGATATAATGTGTTGTATTGACAAAATCGCCATCCCTACGCGAACTTCTTTATGTCGGAGTCTTTTTTACCTCAAATGGGGGTGAGTAATGCGTCGAAAGACACAGGTCTATTTTGAGACCGGTGACGACACATTGCAGAAAAATAGCCTACAGTAGGGCCTAGTTTGCAACTATGATTTCTAACATTCTATTGGATGTTGAAATACAGTTTTATTTGTTTGGTTGAGAGCTATCGTGCACACTGTTTCTTGTTACAGCTTGAGACTTTGTCCTGGAAGCGACAAGCTAAAAAAAAAGCCAAACTGGGCTCAAGATCATAAACCTGAAATTGTAGACCAGTCTAAAATCTAAAGCATCTAATTGGCTCCAATGGCGAACAGTAATTGCCTACCGAATTATAAAATCTCCAATGATTTTAATGAGCCTAATCTGAGGTAATTTCAGCGGTCTGATATGCAACTTTAAGATTTTCATTTTCACTCCAGAAACATTCATCTTTTCGATCTATTCGCTCCTAGCAGAATGACCACATCCACAGACCCCAAATTTAGAATAAAGAGTAACGGGCTTCTTCAAGGACATGGATTTGTTGTGAAGGTGCATCTACAGATCGCCCATTTGTTACCTGATATTACCTGATGCAAAACGCCAATCTAGACATTATACGGGAGTGGCAACGTAAACGTCATAAACAGGCGCTCAAGTTCCATTGACAGTTCATAGCGCACTGAACATTATTAACATAAGTCAAACCTGTCTTTAGCAGCCACGAAAAGTGGCTGCTTAAGACAAGTGGCTGTTCAAGACAGTAAAAAATTACATAATATGCCAGTTTAGTTCACATTTTAGTGGTCGCAAACATTGCAAATGGCGAAAACAGGCAAAAATTTCAACAATGAATTTTCGGGAAAATACTTATTGCCACCTAGATTTTAGTAAAGAAATGTATTTAGCTAAGCCTTTTCGGATGTAGTTAATGTTTGCAAGGTCAATTTAGTCTAATTCATATTCTAATTACCAAGCACATACTAAAACAAAAGAAAAACCATTTGCATGAAAACTCTAAAATTAATGAACAATATACAAAAGTAACTCATACCTGAAATAAGTATATGCTGGTCTACAATGTTTAGTGCCAATTCGTAAAAATAATGTTAGGGTTTTCAAGAAATACAAGGAAAACTTACTTCCTGGTTCAAACCGAAAGTAGATTTGAACCAGGAAGTAGGTTTTTCTTGAAAACCCTAACATTATTTTGATGTTGAGCATTCCCATAAAAAAAATGGTTGTAAGTAAAACATTTTAAATTTTAATCTGTGTTAAGTAACAAATATGATACTTGCAACACTGAATATAAGATGAGCACATGAATATTATGTCTTGTTTAACTTTTGATAAGCCTAAAATACATGTCGTAGATTTCGAAAATGCAATAAACTGAAAATGTGATTTTTGCGCCATTGGCCTGATTTTTGCAGCCATTGTCACATAAATATACAGAATATGTGTAATAATCGTAGGCAGATTAAGCTGCAGTCGTATTTTTATTTGATGTTTATATTGTCAAATATTCATTATTTGTTGCTAATAAAAATGAAATTTCGAGGTTCAAAGCCGAGAAATTATTTCAAAGCGATATTAGACCTAATGACACTTTAAGAATAACCGAATTTATGCTCATCATGAAATATGTATAACACTAAACTGCCCCTTTAATCGGTTTCCGCGCCGGGTGGGGGTAGGGGGCGCACATGCCCCCGGTGCACCGCTGGATCAGCCCATTAACTTATTGTTCCATTTAAATATTTGAAAATCAGAATGATTATTATTGGCGTTATCGAACCAGGTAACAATATATCGAAGCAAAGCGGTGCCTTTGTATTTTCGGCACATAGGCAACCGTTGTCTGAAAATCAATGATACAGCTTCTGCATCAACAGGCGCCGTTTCTTACAAAAAACAAGCGTTGATCTTCTGAATGAATCAACCAGTGTTTAAGGCACCAGACACTAATTTTCGCTTACTTGCAGAGAGAGTACTGACTTAAATTATATTCTAACAACTCCAAATCACAAAAGCTATAACTTTATCCGTAAAATCGACAATTTCGGCGAGATCCAATGAATTTTGTGAAGAAGTGATTTTTTTCTACTTTACAAGACTACCACGAAAATTATTGACCTGAAATGACATGTGCAGCAACAGTTTACATCGTTGAAGTTCCGTGACATTGAAATTTTTTCTACTTACATTGTATAAATGTGAGTTTTTTGCCCCGAAGTTGATCACATCGTGAGATAGTAACGTCGTGGCGCCGTTGTAAGGAACGAAACGCATTTCGTACAACGAGGCACCGTCCTGATTCGTCACCGTGTATATATATATATTAGCGATCCGAATCAGGTCTGTCGATTCTTTTTACGACTTTAAACTAAACAATTTCTGACAATAATTTAATTGCATTTTCTGATATCAAACACTATTTAAAAAACTTATTTAACGATAACTATGTAGAAAAAAATTAATACTTGTAATAGAAAATGATGTGTTTTCCTCCTATTTTACAGTGTAAATTAGCTAAACGAAACAATTATTCGTATTAAGACTTTCAAAACTGCAATATTTCAGCTTAAATATAAGCTGAAAAAATGTTTAGCTCTTCAGTGGTATATTCTGCATGTATTGCTACTTCCTACAGTGTAAACATGGTAAATTTACGCTGAAAAGTTTTATTAACTGCTTCATGTTGCACACAGTTCTAAATCATTTTACGGACTTGATTTATGCCCAACCAGCTCGATTCTTAAACATCTCAAATGACCATGAATCTCAATTATATCATGTGTAGTTATACGTTGAATTTTAAAAACTGCAATGCTTACATTAAAATTATAATGAACCTTAATGAAACTAAAGATCTAAAATGATCACGTTACTTTCTTAGCAATCACGGTGTTTAAGCAATAAAATTAAACAAATAAGTATAGGAGAGACCGGGGATAGTTGTTACACGGGGCAAGTTGTTACACTTAATGTTGCGACAACATTGCATCACTGATGAAATTGGTATGGATATTAAAATAACCCTCAAAATTTTCTCTATGTCTAATGTAAGTTTCATTAAAATTGTCCGGGAAATAATCAGATTAGCTAGGAAAAACTGATTTTACTATGTAAAAGTAATTTCTTTCGAATTCGGAAAATATTTTGATATTTCCTCATTATTGCATATACAAGTCTTAAACACAACTAAAAATTAATATAAATATTTGTATTTTCTTTAAAACTAGTAATAAAAGTAAATCAGGCTATATGTTATATTTAGCGACCTCGAAGTGCGACAAGGGGTGGGTGGGGTAAGTTGTTACGTCTGTGATGGGGCATGTTGTAACGGGGTCCCTCAACAAAACATAGATTTTTGACCAGCATGATACACCTGAATATTATTCATTCTGCAACTTTCGACAATATTATCAATGTTTTATCGGAAAAATAACCCGAAATATTGATATCTTTATCTTATTGCATTAAACCTGGCGGGAAACTATTTGCACTGACCGCTCGAAGAAGGGAACCCTTCTGGTTCTCTTTTTTGTGGTGTCTTTTTTAACTGATTAAATTATAAACTGATACACTCTCAGAATTTCATGCACATCTACGGTTTGTTTGTGTGGGTAAGCTTTTGTATCAGTTTGTGACTGCGATTTTGGCTGTTACTGAATGTTTAATTGACTTACACTTTTACAGGTATCATACTGAACTTTCGCAAAGTTCTTTCGCAAAGTTATACATTTACATTGTTTTCGTTCGAGCAATATAAGTAAATTTATATATACAATCTATTCGAATTCAGAATAGATTTAAAAAATGAATGCCTTATCGAAACGTTTGCACAAACGTTTGCGACTTTCCAACTTAACATCAACAGTGACTAAATTTATGAAACAACATGCATGTTTTTGTAAAAAATCATATTCTAAACAATTTTCACGTCTTTGAATGAAACCGTTATCAAAAAAGTCACTGTTATGTATCTGAATATGTTAAAAATTGTACCCAGATCTATTGTAACATTTTACCCCGAGACCTGTAACAACATGCCCCACGACCGGGGTAAGTTGTTACACTTTGGTCTACTTACGAAAAAGTGTTGTTTTTTATGAATTCAGTTTATATACTGTAATCGGTGTAATTTTATATTAAACCTAACTTCCTATGCTTTTAATTGCCACTATTTACATTACTTTCGCACAACTGAAACAGTCACAATTCTGAAAAATGCTAAAAGTGTAACAACTATCTCCCGTACTTCAGGAAAATGTCAGACGAATGTAAACTGAACGCAAGATGAAATGCTAATGAAAACAGGGAGCAAAGATATCGGAATTGGAAGAAACGGTTTAAGCGTAAAGATCATTTTGAGCGCATTGTCTGGAATGAAAAAACTGGATTGCAATCGAATTGGATCACTATTCGAATGGAATCAGATGGGTTATAGATGACATAAGAAAGAAAAGCAGACCGAATCTGTTTCATAATTTTCAGTATTGTAGTGAGTTAGGAATTTGCTTTTATGCCTTTCAACAGCTGATTTAAGCATATAATTGATTGTTTGTTTTTTTAAACTGTTGGTCCATCTTCGCGAAACAGTCCTGTGATAAAGTTACCTCCCCTTATTTGTAGTA